>JAQIWP010001475.1:0-14815 GCA_034695525.1 Euzetes globulus
TTCCTAATTTTAAACTTAAATAAAGTCTGTCCAAATTGAGTTGGGACTAATGGGTTGGGTTTGACAATTGTAACCATAACAATATAAAAGCTAATATAGAATGCAATAATCAATAACGTCATGTAAATATTTAAAAACCAAATATCTATTGCACTTCTTATGAAAACAATAGCAACAATTTGGCGCTCAATATTTATGGGCATTCATATGAATGTCTATTTGTTATTTTCATTGTTATGGCAACAGTCCCGCCTTTTAGTCCCAACTTAATTTGGACAGACTTTAGCTTAATTAAACTAAAATTAAGCTATTTAGGTTTGAAGGCATAATCTATCTGATTTTCAATAAGATTATATGGATTTTTTTTTAATTACACAGGGTTTTAAAGGAATCCAAGATAAGTTAATAGCAGACATGTGCAAGGTCCGTGACCCTAGGGAGGTTATAGCGGGGGATAATGATTCATTCCCAGACCAAAACTAGGAGGTATAGGGGGTAGTATTTTTCAAAAATTGCGGCTTGAAATGGCCACCGGTCGCCGCCATTTATTTCTTAAAAACGCTTATTTCCTGCTATTTAAAGCGTTAATTAGCTAAATTAACCCACAATTAAGCTATTATTCAAGTTACAACGCTAATTTTAGGGACAAAATGGAAATAAGGGACAAAATGGCCGACTTTTTGGCCACCATTACAGAAAAATTGCAATTTTCGAAGGGGTTCAGTTTCCCTGTGTTTTTATGGTACAATTTTTTTCAAACCTAGGGGGGATAAATCACAACTTTTTGGAGCTAGGGGTATAATTCGGAAATCCTCTCTTGCGCATGCTTGGTTAATAGAAAATTGAAAACACGTGCCATATCTTCTCTATATCCAAGTATTATTTTTTAGAAATCAATCTGAATTTGAAGTAAAAATCGATTTAATGGTATTTAACGTAATCGTTGCTATCGTTATAGGAATGACATTCAACTCATCACATGTTAAGCGCATGTCTTTCATATCGTATCCTATTTTTCCATTCAATTGAAGTGAACTTCTATTCAATTAATTCTTAAGTTTAATTCAGTTTAAGACACTTCGAGCCAACAAATAGCCACTCAATAGTTGTAAACTCATTCAACATTTATACCCAATTAATAAGTAAGTATTTAATTGTTTTTAATTAAAGTAATTTTTCCCAATGTTTACAATTTTTTTTTTAATATATGATAAATATATGTTTATTGGTTTGAAATTAAATTAATGGTATTTTATAATATTGTTTGATTTTATTTATTTGACGAAGTGAATATAGTATATTCAATGTACCCTGGATTTTTTGTTGATAAATTGAGCGGATATTTGAGCGCTGCCTTATTGTCAGTAGAAATAAGTAAAAGTAGATCTGAAAAAATGATTCAATTATTTGGCTTTTTATTAAAATAATATATATTTGAAGACTAATAGAGCGGAGGAATGGATGACAAGGAGTTGTTGCGCTGCGAACAAATCGGTGTCGGACTGGCCATCGAAGCCGGGAAAATGATGTCCGCGGCCTCGGGCAAGAATAAGGAGATTAACGAAAAGGAAAGTTTCGCCGATTTGGTCACTGAAACCGATAAAGCGGTCGAACAGTTTCTATTTACTGAGTTTAAGCGTCATTTCCCAAATTACCGTTTCATTGGGGAAGAG
Organism: Euzetes globulus; assembly: GCA_034695525.1. NCBI lineage: Eukaryota > Metazoa > Arthropoda > Arachnida > Sarcoptiformes > Euzetidae > Euzetes > Euzetes globulus. The sequence goes on from JAQIWP010001475.1 coordinate 1,674, forward strand.
ACCAGTGCCAAAGTAGGCCTCACTCCAGACCCCACTTGGATAATAGATCCGGTCGACGGTACCATGAATTTCGTTCATACCTTTCCCTTTGTTTGCGTATCCATTGGATTGGCAGTGAATAAGATTCCAGTTTTGGGAATAGTTTACAGTCCATTCCTGTCCAAACTGTATACGGCTCGCAAAGGTTTCGGTGCTTATTGTAATGGAAGACCGATATCTGTCCGACAAAACTGTAATTCTTTGAAAGAAGCCCTTCTTATCTGTGAATTCGGTTCACAAAGAGACGAAGAGAAGAGAAACGCGGTTTTTCGCAATCTGGAGGCCGTCGGATGGCTGTGTCATGGCGTCAGATGTATGGGTTCGGCTGCACTGAACTTCTGTTATATCGCCGAAGGCTTCGCAGACGCTTATTGGGAGTTTGGTCTTCACGTATGGGATATGGCCGCCGCTGCTGTTATTCTGACCGAAGCCGGTGGTTCTATTCTCGACACAAAAGGAGGTCCCCTCGATATCATGAGTAGAAGAGTATTGGGCGCCTGTTCTGAGAAAATAGCTCTTGAATTGAGTGAAAGTCTGCCGATTCACTTGGAATTAGAGCGTGATTAATAAAGTCAACCACTTTGAGTCAATCTGGGCAAAGACCATGCTAACTTACTATTTTATGCAGAGCTTTATTTAAATATTGTCTAATTTTATAAATAAGATTGGTGTTTGTCCAAGGCACAATTAGAACAATTAGTAAATTTGATTAAACTTAAATAATTCAAGACCAATATTTACTTCAATTGAATTGTTATTTTAAAGACTGCCTGTTTCAGCTAGTCATTTCAATTTTCACTCTTGCATATAATTCATTCATGGCAGTCTTCTCTATCTGCCTTAGTTGTCTTGTCAAGTATCTAAGTACCTTTCATAGGCTTGCCCTTGGTCTTTTTATGTTTTTCGAAATAAAGACGGCTTTTGTGGGAGTAACTTGGTCATTTAAAGTTTAAACTAGCTTATCATTTGGTGTTAATACAAATCCTTTTCTGACCCTTAGCTGGTCTTTTGTCAACATTTTGTGGTCATATTGTGGTTACTGTCGTTAATAATGTTTATTGAAAAAATATATTTTAACTGAAACAATGACCCTCACAATTTCAAAAATAAATTAGTAGAATATTTATGCTTTTTCGGGCCATAAATATAGTCCGAAAACGGTATTACTTTTATTAAACAATTGGTTAAAATCACTCAATAATTGAATAAAGTTTCACTAAAAAGCTTGGCTTCAATTTTTATTAAAGTTAAAAAAAATTAAATATTTGTTTAGTCAAAGGGCAATTCTCAATAGGACTGTCCATAATCAATTTCTATTCGAAATGATGGCTTTGTGCCCAGATGCCCAAATTTAGAAAAGATCAATATTTTCAAATTTAATTTTGCACATTAATAGTTTGAATTGTCCTAAATTCAGTTCCAATTTATAATGGCCTAAATGTATGTTGAAATGACTGACTAGTGTTAACACATCTGCTCTAAGTTTCAATTAAGGGAATATATAATCAGAATTTCGCAGATATACTGACCGACCGATAATGAAGCATATATTACAGGGATCAGTAGGGGTCAAATCCAACCTCCCTCTGTCGTCGGAACGAAACGCGGGGCTAACTTTTCAGTATTTAGGACCGAAAATGGGCCATTTTGTCCATTCATTTAAGGAATGTGCTTAACTATGGTTAGTTAATGCTTAAAATTGCTGGAAATAAGCTTATTTAATAATAAAATGGTGGTTTCCGGTCGCCATTTCCGTCTGCCATGTTTTGTGAAAAACCATCCCCTCTAAAATCGAGGATCTTGCTGATCCCTGATATATTATTAATATTATTTTTTAACTACAAGTATTGAATTTATGAAATATTTTTGAACTGATTGATTGATTTTTAAAACTTTAAATCACTGTTAATGCCCTGAAAGTAATTTTAATTAAATAATTTGTTTTAATGATTTTTCTGACTCTTTCTTTAGTGATATTAAATTTATAAATGGATGAAAAAGTAGAGTTTAGTGAAGTAAACAAACCGTTTGTCATTCATTGCGATCGATTGAATTCGTGGTCGTGTTTTAATTGGACTCTAAGTGATTGGTCGGAAAAGTGCGGTCCAACAAAGTTTTCATTTCGTGTTCATTCAAGAGTTTCAGACAAATTTTGGGAAAACCAAGCGATCGATCGGTTCGAGACTAATCTAAAAGATTACATACAATGGATTGAATTCGATGCAAACGGTTGTCATTCTGAAAATGCATTCAGAAAATACCCAAAAAAAGATTTCTGGGTTTATAGCAGTTATAACTATATGGGAAAACTTTTCGCACAAAATACACAAATCCTTGATTCTGTCAAATGGTCTGAATTAGGCCTCGACTCCAAACTAGACTCGAATGCAATGAACAGTACAATTTGGATCGGCTCTGAGGGGGCTTTCACTCCTTGCCATCAGGACAGTTATGGCTATAATTTTGTGGCACAACTCTCTGGAAAGTAAGCGATTTGTTGAAATTTATTTAAAATTGATAACAACTCGTCATTCAATAGGAAACTGTGGATTTTATTCCCTCCTTCTGATGAAAGATGTCTTTACCCGACGCGCATTCCGTATGAAGAGTCCAGTGTTTTCAGTTCAGTCAACTTTCAATGTCCTGACTTCGAAGCACATCCACTGTTTCGACAAACTAGTCCTCACATTATAGAACTGAATGCCGGCGACATTCTCTTTGTTCCTCATCTTTGGTGGCACTTTGTTCGGGTCACTGAAGACAACTCTGCAAAGAGTTGTATTTCAATCAATAATTGGATTTTTAACGACTGTTTTCAAAGTTCTTTAAAAGAAAGTATTGTCCGATTTTTAACGACTGCTCTCTTTAACACTTACTGTCCAGAAGAACCGACTAAATGGCTGAATACTAACGCAGATCTATTCACTCCCGAAGAGGCCGTTCATTCGGTTAGCCTTATGTTAAGGAAATTCAATTCTTTGGAACATAGGGTTAAATCAGATCCTTTACAAAAACAAACTCTTCCTCCAAATAGTTATCGAATCGAGTCTTCAACTTTTGAAGAAATGGAAAAACTATTCGATCGAAAAGATACTAAAAGGCTTAAAACTGATGAAAAAATTGAAAGAAACAATTTTAATTTGAGTTCTGAATCTATAGTGAAATGTATTTTAGACCCGGCTGTCATTGAAATGATTGCGAAAAAGCTACAAAATATTGAAAACATGAACACAGATTAAAACTATTAATAAATGTTCACATTATTTTATGTCCAGCGATGTTCAAGTTTTTTGGGGGACGAATCGACAGGGTTTCAGAATAAAAAGTGTTAACTTTGCTAAAAGGGTTATCATACAAGTGAGTACTACTTTCCTGCCATTGACAACTTCAGAGGAAGTCAATGCTAAGTTTATTTTGTATGGAGGTTATACTCATTCTGTCCCACAATAGGACTTTCAGAAGACAAGAAAATATTAAAATTTGTTCTAAAAGTCCGACAATCGATTGAAGCTAAGAATTGTCTCAATTTTATTAATCAAATGTTTCAGAATTCAGATTTGGTTAAAGATTTGTATCAAAAATAACCCAAATAACTAGCATTCAACAAAAAATTGATATCTTTGAGGCATATCACTTGATAAGTGTACTTGATAAACCAGTACTTCTAAATTTAACATATTTCACAAATTTTACTTTATCATTATAGTATCGAGAATATCGAAAATTGATTTAAGTCTATTTATTTGAATTATACAAATTTGTGTTTAATTGAAACCATTAATTATCATTACATTTAAATATCGACATAATTTGATTAATAATAATAATAATAATAAATATTGAGTTCATTTCTCAAAGTATGTTATTATCACAAATGCCTTATCTCTCGAATAATAAACTATAGAAATGTGTGTTAACTTTAGGTTAAAATCTGATAATTTTGACACATTTTAGACAAAAAGCTTTAAACAAAACGCGAAGAACTAAGAAATTCATTTCAGTAAAAAAAAAACTAAACGTTTGATTAAAAAACTAATTATTTGCATCCATGCATTAATCGTAAATTTTCCTTAAAATAAATAAATTTACTCTTTTAGTGACTCTAAAACTTTTTTTTATAGAATTGTCAGCATTTGTTGGGAATCACATTCAAAAGACAGCACAATTCAAGGCTCTTACAAGAAAACCTTAAATCAAATGCAATTATTGATAATTGTTTTGAAGGGTTTCCTTCAGACTTGACTTAAAAAATGCAAAAATGCTATATTTTCAGATTTTTCAATTTGGTTCTAGCTAAATATTTGATTCTAATATAACTACATTTAACAAATATCCAGTCACATTTTTCAATTCAATTTTTCAGTTTTTGATAGGGATTAGGATTTTGGCTTTCAGTCAGAGGAAACCTAAATAAGGTCTCTGAAAGGGTCCCACCTCATTTCGCATAATTCCACTTTGCACCCTAATACCATTTCACCTAAATCTACTAGCCGAATTATACTTCGCCTAATTAAAATGAAATATTTATTTTATCAGAGGTGGCCAATAAAGAACTGTATTTCGTTTTTCCCCGTTAAATGAAAATACTTTTACTTCCTTTCCACGCGGCTCGCCCTGGCGAGCGAAGGGAACCGATCATTTTTTGGGTAAATTTTATTATTTTTTTTAGGTAATGGTAAAAAAAGATATTTTTACAAATTTCTATCAAAATTCGCAGTTTTGTTCTTTATTTGAAGGAATTTATCCTTTAAACTTGCATAATAGCCTTATTATGCTATAATAAGGCTAATTTAGGCTTAAAAACACCGGGAAAAGAATATTTTAGAAAAAAATTGCCGTTTCTGGCGCTATTTCCGTCCGCCATACCCCCTCCACCCTGAAAAAATTTTCCCTCTGCCACCTCCCCTATTTTGTAGCCTTAGGATTTACTAGCTAAAAAGCCATATCTTGTTAATTTTACTTAACCTATCCTTTCCTAAACTAAACTACCATAGTTATCTTATTTAATTCTATCCCATTTTAACCTACACAAATCATTTTCAAATTTGTTCAACTTGGTCATGATTATCAGCATTAACTCCTTTCTAATATAAGTTGAATACAATTGTTTATTGAATTTTAGGCAATTTTGGGATATTCTAAATTTCCTTAGGCCAAGTGGGATTAATTTCTTAGGCTAAGTGGCACGTCAGTTATTAATTGAATTAGGCGAAAAGGGGTGACACTTTTCAAAGTGTCTGTCTTATAAAGTTTTAGAGCTTGTAAGGTAGAAGATTAAGTGAGATATAACAGTAAGCTGAGAGCCCAACAAAACTAACAAATTTTAACAATTTGCTGAAAATTGAATGGTTTTTCTCAATCGGAAATGTTTTGCATTCGTAATGTTGATTAAAAGTGATTTCTGACTTCAATGCAGTCATCGATTGTATTAATAGATAGATTGTAAGTCACACCTGAGATGACAGACACTATTCGCATGAAATTAACAGTAATTCAGGACATTTGATGTCTAACGAAGAAAAGGTTTGCCTTAGTTTTGTTGGGGTGAGGAAGTGACCGATTGGTGTCAATTGTTTGCATCGTTGCCAACATGGGATTCAATTATTGGGGTATTGTTTGAACGGCTCAAAGGTTAGAAAGACGAGAATAAGTCCTAATTGTAAAGAGGATACAAAATTAGAATAATTGAAGCTATGGTTAGTTGTGTTTCCAATTCCACTCGCATTTCAAAAGTTTATATGTCAGAGGCGGAGCCCATCTTTCAATTTCTTCAATTGGAATGTTCACTATTTCATAGGCTGTGCATTAGTAGAGCAGATCAGAGCAGACCCTACTCTTAAAAGTTATTCTCTTATGCCTTATGCCTGACTCACAGCTCAATCTATGTAACAATTAATACAAGTTTCAGGTCATACAAAAACTTTTAGTAAACTATGCTTTTTGTCAGAATATAGTTCAGGGCTTTTATAAACAGTCGAGAGTTTCCACTAAATTGTGGGAATTTTACGCTTTATCTCATTTGCTTTTTTCGACCGCTATTCACATTATTTTCAACATAAAATTTTCCCCCTTTCTACTTTATTACATTTAATTATCAATTACATAAACCTTTGTGTCCAGGTCCGACCAGAATACTAACTTTTGCACACATTCTAGTGACTTGAATATTTTCTCATTTGCTAGTTCAGATAATATTCTTAATTAAAAAAAAATCATTTCAAGCTTAAATAGTTTTTTATGGCTAAATATTGGGAAGTTCTGTTTTGAATTAAGATTTTCAATTTATCAAGTCATTTTCCAAAGAGATTGCTTGATTGTGAGATTCATTAAAGACTGAGCTGGGGTTGCATGCTATTTATTTTGAGATTTAAGAGTTAGGCCGTTATTCGCGACTTTTAGTGAATTTTTTTGCAATTTTTATTGCGATTTATTTGCGATTTAGTCAGAAGTGACGAACTTTCGAGCGAACAGCTATTTATAGCGACAGAACAACCCTGAACATTAACTAATTTTCCAATAAATTGCAGGCACTTTTAATTTTCCTATTCTTTTTCCTATTGAGCGGAAATATACTACAAATAGAATTTAGTTTTAATTTAGAGTTGAATTAAAATAATTTGTTGTTTTCAATGAGAAATGTAAACAAATTTGATGACAGAATAAAAAATTGTTTAGAATTTGAAAGTTTCAGACAAAGTTGCTGCTGTAGTGGTGAGCAGGGTAATTGTATAGTGAGTGTGTGCGCCGAAAGGTGTTCCCTAGTGGTGGATATGTTAGTGTTTGTGCAGTGATTGCTGTGCGCTGTACTGACTACCACTCATTCCTCTATAATATGGCCGTCAGTTAACTTACGTCTGACTACAAACTCACTTTGCCTTCAATTTAATTCAATTATTCGTTCATTTGAACAATGGATGTGACTTTTTTGTGACCATATTTCGGATTAACTTCTCATCCAATCGACTGACTCATCAAATAGTGGTTACCGTCTTTGTGGACGACATTATCGGTAAGTGTTGTTCATCTATTGTCTGGTTTTGGTTGAGTCAAACATTCAATGAGATGTTATATCCATTGGTCTCTCCTTGAGATCTAATTCAAGGCTAACCGACAATAAATATAACATTTATTTTCAAATTTACTTATTTTTCTATTTTTAATTCATATTTGAGTTTTTAATTTGAAATGTTGTCCGCCTTTTGCTGGAAGTGCTGTCAATTGAAACCAATTTCGGTGACGACAATCATAACTGAATTGTTCTAAAGTTTGTTTTGAACTCTCTTTTGATTTGTCTTTATTTTATTGATTTGTTTGATTGCTTTCAATTAATGATCGTAAATGTGTTGTCCATAAGAAGTGTTGCTTTGAATGACTGATAATTAGAAAGATTTGTGTCAATACAATGGTTAGTCTGTGGACGACGTGAGCTCAGGTATCGGTGATGTACTCTTGTTCTTATTGATTATGTATTGGATTTGGCGATAATATAACAAAATAGATGTATAACTAATATAATTGTTGTATTCATTGGTTAATAGATTTGTGAGGATAGCCTACAATAAGGTTCTGTATATTGAGGTCATTTTGCACACTATATATGACCCGATTTTGATTTGATTTCATGGAGACGTCGCTCGTATTCATTGTATGCTTTCCTCGATATTCAAACTTTTGGCAAATCTTTTCAACTTTTTTGAGATGAGTTTTAGGGGAGAGATATATACGAGAAAAGTATAAAAGAAGTATTTGCCAGCTCTTCATCCCTTATGCCTATTGGTATTGCCTGCGCTGTGCCTGTCCTGTGCTATGCAAACGCAACTCGAGGTCGTTGAGTGTGAGGTCAGGCGAGGCTCACGATTGCCTTCGCTCATAAACGCTATGCTTTTTAGAGGACATTTTGCTCAGGGATTATAGCCTTCCACACAACATATTCTCCATTAGAAGTTCCACTCATTTCACTGGCAATTATGGCTAACCCACAATTGCACCGACACTCCACTCGACCGTACCATTTGAGGTCACAGGTTATCAAATATAGCACATGAGCGGCGAATGTGGGTGACCAACACATGGAACAGCCCTGTCCTATGCTCTCCTCCTATAGTTAATGATAAGATGCAATACTTTGATTCTATTGCATTCTAGAGCTGTGCTATTCTTGTGCTGGCAATCGATGGCAATATTAGAGCACAATGTCTTCTATTTGACTCATTCACCTCCGATTCAGGTCTGGTTCGCTCTTTCTGTGCGACCATTACTGCACTCTATTATTGCTATTAGAAGAGGAACTGTAGGTTTAGGTACGCTTTTATTGCCATCTGTTCTTCTCAATTGTGTGATTGTGTTCTCAACGTATCGAATAATATCTTATTTGTTGAGTTCATTATTTGGCAGATAATAACCGTTTGATTATATAAAGCAATACCTGTTCTCCACTTATCCAACAAATCATATGTTTATCGGTTTTACAATTTTCATCGTCTTTGCAATTATTAGTATTTTTAGTAGAAACGAAGCAATCGCTTCCAATGATTAACAATTACTACCAAATGGTTTGCATATCAAAAGTGATTCTCAGCTACTATTCATTTATTCCATTTCCAAAAATGTTCTTAAAGTGCGCCACTTTTGTCAGTTTATAACTAACTTACCATTCATTTGGAGATCAATGTTCGAGCAGATCATTCAACCCAACCCAAGTCACTGCACTCGCGCTCCACCAGCAAAACCTTATATTCGGTCACAGGCGATCTCTCTCTCCCCCTCCCTCTCTCGCTCTCACACACAGCTCACCTTTTCTGGAGAGTCGGGTCTAAAAAGGACTCATCAGATGTTATAGTCCTCTGATTTATTGAAAAGGTCTTGTATTGTATTTGGAACTCTTACTTTGTATTTAGAAATATCTTTGATAGCAAAATACACGACTATTATGTAAAATATTTGCGATGTTGTGTTCGCTTTACTGTCCTCTTCTTTGCCATAAATCAATGCCCGGACCATTCAATTCATCATTTTTTACCTGATGTGAGAATATGAAAACTGTCCGTTTGTAGGGCTGAGGGAAATCCCTACGATGTAGGCATTGGTTGGCATTACATTACCAGCATTTCATATGAAGTGTTGACCCAAAACAAGTCGGTGTCAAATGTGAGTCAGTTTCGAATGTATGGTTCAAAGCAAGTGTTTGAATGGATTACTGTATGAGTGCATCGTTTGATGGCTTCAATAATATAGTTATTTATTCAGTACTGAAAACGAGTAGCAAAACCACATTTTTCTTACTTTTTCTTAATTTGTGTTTTCGTTAAATTCAATGCTCTGAAAGGTGGACAGCCCTAAGCCCTCAGCTCATTGACTCTAATACAATAGCTGTGACAATGAATGACATCCGACTTATTTGTTCTGTTTATCTCTGATTCTTCAGAAAACTGAACGCCAGTCAGTCCTTCGATTAGTATTTGTTGGGATAATAATCAGGACTTAAATTGTTTAATAAGTCGGCGAAACGCCACACTTAAGGCCCAAAAACGGAACCGACTCCGGGCAACAGCAGTAGCAGCAGTGGTGGCAGCGCTAACAGCGGAGGTTGTAGTAGTATCAACAGCAGCAGCAGCACCAATAGCAGCAATATGGCCGTCTCACGCGCTCCATCACCGCCGCCCACCAACGAAGCCAACACACCTGTAGCCGAGAGCTGGTGCTATACTCAGGTTAAGGTCATTAAGTTTTCCTATATGTGGACGATCAACAACTTTAGCTTTTGTCGCGAGGAAATGGGGGAAGTCCTCAAAAGTTCTACATTTTCTGCCGGCGCTAACGATAAACTCAAATGGTTTGTCCACTGATTGTTCTGACAAATTGACATTAATTTCTTGATTCTTTGCCAAAAGGTGTTTACGGGTGAATCCCAAAGGATTAGATGAAGAAAGTAAAGACTACCTGTCCCTCTATCTATTACTAGTCTCTTGCAATAAGACAGAAGTGAGGGCTAAATTCAAATTTTCTATACTTAACGCTAAAAGAGAAGAGACCAAAGCTATGGGTATGGCTTCAAATCAAATCTTATTTTCTAACTATATTTAAGTTTTCTGCTTTTGTTCGAACAGAGAGCCAAAGGGCGTATCGTTTCGTACAGGGAAAGGACTGGGGGTTCAAAAAATTCATACGAAGAGACTTTCTATTGGATGAAGCGAACGGATTGCTTCCGGACGACAAACTCACCCTTTATTGTGAAGTAAGTGACCACTCACTTGTGCTCTGGTTTTAATGCGAAATGTCTGGTCCTTAGGTGAGTGTTGTCGCCGATTCAGTCAACATTTCGGGTCAAAACAATTCAATTCAGTTTAAAGTTCCAGAATGTCGTCTATCCGACGACTTGAGTATATTATTCGAGAGCCAAAAATTTAGTGATGTTTTACTAGTAGTGAACGGAAGAGAATATTATGCACACAAAGCCATACTCGCGGCCCGATCTCCGGTCTTCGCCGCTATGTTTGAACACGAAATGGAAGAGAAGAAACAAAATAAAGTAGAGATAATGGATATGGACCACGAAGTCCTCAGGGAAATGCTTCGATTCATATACACCGGAAAGGCTACCAACTTAGAAAAAATGGACGCCGACCTCTTGGCCGCTGCCGACAAAGTACTTTCCTCCCATCTCTCATTGATTGCTAATGAATTTGTGATTTTAGTACGATTTGGAACGACTGAAAGTGATGTGCGAAGAGTCTCTTTGTTCGAATTTGTCGGTGGACACGGCAGCAGAAGTGCTGATTCTGGCCGACATGCACTCCGCCAACCAATTGAAAGCACACGCCATCGAATACATCAATACGTAATACAAATACAATGCAACCACTATTTGATGACTAATTGCTTTGAATTGTTGTGTTTGCAGACACGCCACTGATATAATGGAAACCCAGGGCTGGAAGACAATGATAAACAGACAGCCTCACCTCATAGCAGAAGCGTTCCGAGCGTTGGCCACACAACAAATGCCTCCAATAGGTCCGCCACGGAAGCGGATCAAACAGTCCTAAAAAGAGCTGAACGATAGATATATTGTAATTAATAGAGTATTGGAATAGTATTTGAGTGTAAAAACTGTTAGTTATAGACAACTGGTTTCGAAGTTTGGATAACTTCTTGTGTCGGCAGTTCCAACAGTTCCCATATCGTCGACATATTGTTCACAGTATCTGACATACGATGTGAAGTGAAAACCATTACTCGAAGAATGCCTTTCAGCAATCAATCGATAATCAATGGAACGACTGATCGCAAGAGTTTTAGCCCACCTTTTAATACGAATATATTTTGGAAATAAGTCTAATCTATTATACAAAATATCCCTCAAAAACAATGATTTGATTCATCAGTGATTTATTGAAGATCTCGTCTTTTTGTGAAAACAAACTGCAATCAAATAATACATATATTTATCGATCAGACAATACGTCTAAAAGTTTTTGTAAATGACATCAAATTATTCGTTCATTTGTTCGCGCATTCAATTGGAAGACATCATTGGAATTGTCTGTCAATCACTGTCCGAGTGTCTTATGTCCCGATCGACCCATAATTTAATTATCATTAATATTATAACTATTTTTATTATATTAATAATTAAAAGCACAACACAAGAGACAGAAGACATGAGACAAACGCCGTTTAATTTATAATTAATGTCAAACTCATATCAATTGATGTTTAGTTTTTGTCAGCCATTCATACAATGTATTAGTTATGCAAATATATATTCAAACAGATTATTGACGAAACAAACAAAAATTTGGTGGAAATACATACCAGTGATGAAAACAGACGTAAACCTCTTATTATATATTCACTGTAATTATCTTCAATGTTAACCAAAGTTGTTGAGAAAAACTTTGAAAATACCAATCAATTCGAACAAAAACAGAGTCTATTGTTATATAAAATTTTATTTATTTCCAAACTTTTCTCAAACGCTTTCGTTTATATTGAAAATGATTTTCTCATCGAAATTAAATTCAGAAACTTGTAAATAAGGACTATATAAATATATATATATAAATAAATCTATAGAACACATATCTTTGTATATATAGTCTTAACTAATTATAAGCCAAAGTATTGCGAATCGATTTTTGTTCGTATTATTTGTCAGTAAATTCTTATTTCAATTCAAAAGTGATTTCTATTATTTGGTCTAAAAAACCAAATGTTTTCATTTAATTAAACATTGCATTTGATAAATGGGCATTTAACCATATCCTAATATGATAACCAGGTTCATGCTAGTAAATGTGCAAAGTGAAGTGAGGTATTCTGTCAATTTGAACTTGCAAGTCAAATGAAGTAAAATCAAAATTTAAGCTGATTTTCATCTTTCATCGCTTTTAATATTTAGAGAGAATTTTTGGTTAAACTTGCACTGATGCAAAACTCTACAGTCGCAGTTGGAGTGGAAACCGCTAATTGCAACACAATTGCAAGTCTTATAGAGAATAAAAATAATGCTGGTGTCAATTAGAAACTACCTCCAAAAGCCAGTTTTATTTGAATACTATTCTTGATTTTTGCCACAGAGTTTATAACTCCTTTCAAGTGAAGCAAACATTTGAAATTTGAAAAAACGGTTTTACTCTCTTTTTCATTGCATTATTCAAAATAACCAAAGACCAATTTAAAGAGTATAAAGGATTTAATGGCTATCGGCTGCCGGTTTAGAGTGAAGGAAATATTTTTATACAATTAGGTGGCAAGTTTTTAAATTTTAATTTAGTTCATATCATAACAAATAGAACAGGTAATATTAAAACAGTTCTTGTGAATCATCTGATTCTTAAAACACGACTAATTGTATTATGTAAGATGTTTTAATTTCAATTGATAACTAGCGTTAGGTCAGTGTTAAAATTAATCATGCTATTTTAATACTTTTGATGCCGCCAATGGCTACATATAATTGAGTTTGGCCATAGAGCTATATAATATTAGAGCCATTGCTTTGTTGTTTAGCGAACAGTTGAGACTCAGGGCTGCGTTCAACAGAGAGTCGTACGACAAACTTAACTAAGAATCGCAGAAAAGCGTTCATACAATTGTCGCAA
>JAQIWP010001476.1:0-14809 GCA_034695525.1 Euzetes globulus
TCCCCCGACTGGACTCATAGTCTGACGCATTCTTCGGTGGTAAGACTCGATCCTCAGCGGTGGCACATGAAGTCGAGTCCCTCTTATCCACCGAAGAACAGGAGTGTCTTCACTGTGAAGAGTCTTCTAAATCTTGACTGAATCTAAATTCCAGAACCGTTTGATTTTTTGAATTTGAAATTTGTTTAATTGTTGTTTGAATTTTGAAATTTTCATTAAAATCTTAAAATTCAATTCAAAACTAAATAACGCTTTTATTTGCATTTATTATTGAATTAAATTTATTTCGGATGTGATTTGAATATCAGACTTAAGAATCTCGGGATTACTGCCGGTATTAAAAGCAAGTCTATTGTTCTGATTTCCGAGTGGTGTTCAAAGGGCAGCAATTGCTTTAATATGTAGTACAGATTTATTTACTATATATTGTATCAGTTTTTAAAAATATTATTTTGTTTAGTAATTCATCCGAATGAAAACCAAGATGAATCAAAATAGTTTATTCAAAAATTTTAATAAAATACATAAAAAGCTTACAAATATGTTTGCTGATTTATCGATCGTTCCAAGGGAAGTGCTTTTTGAACCATTGGACAAACTCTTTTTTCTTTGAGTTAGATTTCTTGTCTATCAACTTTTTGCAGTACTTTTCTTTAATGCACTGTCCATTGAATAGGGAGTCCCTGAAATAGCCGTTCTTGCAATAGCAGCCCGAGTCACAGGTGTCGCGACATTTCACATCTTTTCCAATGTCTTCGCAATGTTGGCCACAATCGGAACCGCACTTATATTCTTCATTAGTTGTGCACAGTTTTGTAAAGTTTGACAATAGGTTAGTAATAAGGGTTCGGCATTCGTATGAACGGACGCACCGACCCTTTTGGCTGAAGTCGCGAAAGTATCCAGGTTCACAAAAGCAGCCTCTCGTACAGTTCTTTGTGCAATTCAAATTTGTGATTGGTACGCTATGGACAAAAGGAAAGTCTTTAGTGTAGATATCATCGCATGTGTGTCCACAGTCAGATCCGCACAGGGTGAAATTTTCATTGACTGAACACTTGCCTGCATCTATTTTTAAATCTATCAACTATTATATCAGTTTTAAAAACGGATTAATTATGATTCCATACCATTCTTTTTGAAAATATGTTTCAAGAAATTGAAGCAAACACCTAGTTCAATCAATGAAAGTAAAGCAAACAATAGAAAAATATTTCGTAACATTTCGTTTATAGAATTAATTGAATGCAAAACTTATTTTTGTTTTTCTCTTTGAGACAAATCTGGAAAGTTATGAGTCATTCAACAAAATCTAATTATTAATTATATTAAGAAAGCATTCAGAGGTGAAAAGACGGGAAAAGACGGGAACTTTACATTGAATTTGTGATCGATCTTATTTTTAAATATTTACCGAGAATGTATGATAAAATTAAAATATTTTTTTTATCAAGATCACTATGTTTTAAGCATGTGATTTTGACATTGATTAAGCTTTGATTTAAATCAATGTAATTTTAAAGATTTCACTACTATTTAAAAATGATTCATATTATGAAACACTTATAAAATATTGAATAATAGAATATAATGCAATTAAAGAAAATTGAACATGTGGTAATTGCAATAATAATTACTCATTTGTTTACAAAAACGGGATATATTCAGGATTTAAAAAGGCATAAAATAATAAAGTTCACTTTTATATCTATAAAACGCCTTTTTATTATTAATTAGTAAACGAAAAAAATAATAAAAGTAAAGTAAAATATTTTTCAAAAGAATATTTCTAAGTATGAGTCAATCAAAATAAAATTACATTAAATATTAATAGGTAAATCAACTAGGATAGAATGCGGCTTCACCATTAAATTTAAAAGTGACTTATTGTAAAAACAAATTAATAAATATGGTTTAAGGGGGTTTTCCATCTATTTTAGTAAAAACCAACTAAATTTCAAAAAATTTCATGAAATGCCTTCAATTTAATAGATAAATTGCAAATAATCCCATAACGGATATCACAGCCTCTAACCCCAGGCTGGTGGGTATCAGACACACCCAGCAAGAATAATCCACTAAATATTATGCGCCGTACCGTGCGATCGTATGGTATGCCAAGACGTGGTCCCCTTCCAATAGTTTCCAACACAATTTTCTATAACAATGTTCAAAAAGCTAATTTTTGTTATTACAGTTTCTCTGTTGTATTCAATAAAATATAAATTGTTTTTAATAAATCTATTCAATTATATTAATCCTGACATGAAATTTCAATTATCTAATAATCTGGTCTAATTATAAATTCAAATATATATTAAAATAAATTAATTTAATTAATTATATATTTCCAATAAAAATCTAGTGCTTTATTTTTTAATCGAACCCGTTTTCATATTCAAATTGCATTTACAAATTTATCAAGTTTAAAATTAAACTAATATTGCAACTAGAATCTGTTTTCATAAGTACTTTTTTTTATCAAGCTGATAAGAAATTTAAATACAAGTCATAATCAATTCCCTCTATTAAAATCTTATATTGGAAGGAACCATAAATCCATGAATAGATTATCAAAATTAAAGTGACCACAACTTTATTGATCACAATTGTGTGTATAAAATGTTGATTGCTTTTTACTCTATTAAATATGTGTTCCCAACAATCAAGATATCAATTCAGAAACACATTTATTTAATTAATCATTAATTTATTCGATCGCTTGATTAACAAAATACAAAGACTAATCAATATTTAACAATAGGATCAAATTCTTAAATTATGACACTGATTGTGAAGCTAAAGCAAGGTGTTCTGTTGCATTATTCTTGGTGTCTGAAAATGTGGTACATTTGTAACTTTTCAGGTCTCGTTTAAGGAACCGTTTTTGATGATTACTCATTTCATCATAAACTTGGCTAAATTCGCACTGGGAGGTCCAGGCATTGTGGTACTTGTCAACAATTCCGGACACGACATATACCCTTCCCCTTACAAAGTCTCGGCCGCAGACCTGTTGAGATTGGTTAGTGTAGAGCCGGTTGCGACTGAGCGCAAAGTCTGACCAGTCGTTCATTTTGTACGGACGCGACACGACTGCGATCTTATAATAGGAGGCTTCAGAGTATTCCAACTGTTTTTGATTGAACCGGATCTCAATCTCCGATATTTGCATTAATAGTTTGCAACTGGATAAACTTTGCAGGAAACGATGTCAGCGAAAGGACTGTGTGCAGCACATGTACACAACCAAACTGATCACGAAAGAAGTCTCGGCCGAAATTGAAACAGTCGTTTCATTATATTTTGAGGAATGGCCAACCACTTTGATACAAGAAGTTGCAACTATCACATTCTCAGGTCTTATTTGCTCAATCGCATCGATCTTGAGCTTTTTCTTTGGCTTCTACTGGAATATGGCATTTGAGAAGTTTCTGAAGTAATATGAAATTCATTGGGATTTGTCCTGGATTTGTTTATGGAGAAGCCAAATACATCAAATGTCATAAGTTAAATAATCTCGCACAAATGAATTTTGAATATTGTTTAATATCAAGTTTGACTGTAAATTTTATGCTGATTAGAAGAAAACAGAATTGATCATTTAACAAAAATTTTATTATTTATTAAATTTTACTATAATTTTACTATTTTGTTATATTTAACAAATAACAATTATTTGACCAGGCTCTCTATGAGTTGGGGCAGTTTTGCGATACTGTTATCGGTTTGTATTCGTTTCGAAATATTCTTCAGTTTTTCATTCAATTGTTTGTCGTTTAATAGACTTTCGATTCCATTCAATAACTCATTTTGTGTGCATTTGTGTGGATTGAACTGTAATCCCAACCCCTTTTCCTCAACTCTCTGTCCGTTATCGTGTTGGTCACCGAAAAGGGGAAGGACTATCATCGGCTTTCCGAAGAAGAAGGTTTCAGTGACCGTATTGTTCCCGCCGTGAGTTATAACCAAATCCACTGACGAAAGGACTTGTATTTGTGGCACAGACTGCTGTCCCCACATATTGTCAGCCAATTCATACTTGTCATGCAAAGGTCCTTTTGATACAATAAACCTGTGCGGACTCTTTGACAGAATAGCCACTAATCTCTTCATGAGCTCAATGTCTGCCCCACCCATAGATCCCAACGAAAAGTAAACCAATTTTCCCGGTTTTCCTCTCAACTGATCCGGTATTTCAAAGTCTGAGTGTTTGTCAGTTCTCTTGAGATTATCGAAACGATACCACTTCGGAGGCAGAGGTCTGATGTCTAAGTAATTCAACTCAAGAGGAAAGCCATAAATATTGAGAAACTTTGTGAAAGAATTTATTCTCTTCGAGTGGTTCTAATCCTCGCGAAATTATATATTGGTCCCAACTCTGCCAGATCTCAAAAGTTGCGCATTAATGGCGTTCCGATATGTCTTATCTTCAACTTCTTTGCCATTTAATGGCAGTCCTAAGAGTAGAAATCTAGTATATAATTGATTCCTTTATATCTATTTTTAAATTCATACCTGAGCCCCAATAAGGTGTGCGCTCGTCATCAATAAATATCAATGGATTGAAACTACAGACCAAAACCCATGGAATACCAGAGAGAATGACTGAAGGAATGGTCAAAACCTGATCCAAAACCACAGCATCGGGTTTGATATCTTTCAACAACTGTTCCACTGTTTTATCCTATTCTTTAGTTTCTTCGATGAAATATGGCATTAATTTTGTCTTGATATTAATCGCTTTCTCCAATGGTGTTCCAAACTGTATAGCACCGCCACCAACAAACAGTTCAGACCAACGCTTAGCCGGATCATCTGGGTTTCTATCCTCCTGACTGAGCACCGCTTCTTTAATGTCATATTTAGCCAGTCTTGCCTTCCACTGGTCATTGATGGTAACAAGAATTTTTGTCCGCTGTCTATCAGGACCTCTACCATACCTATAGCGGCACTGACGTGTCCGATATCGTCTATAGGTTAAAACAGTATTCTCAATGATCTTGACATTTTCTATTTAATATACTTGATATACAAGGTTTATATTATAGTTATTGTACGAATAACTTAAAAATTTACCAATTTATGTGATATAACTTATAATTATCATGATTATTTAGAATTCATTAACAACCCATTTATAGGCACAACTATTTCATTTATAATCTACGAAACTAACGAAGGTTTAGAAAAACACTTGTATTCTGTCATTTCAAACAAACCATAAAATTATTTAAAATATAATTTATTCAAATTATGTAAAATATGTTTTGGTAGTTGAAGCTAGTTAAATGTAAAATAAATACAAGAATTATCAAGCAGAGGGAAAGCTGAGGTCCATCTAAAGAATCAGATTTCAGAGCATTTATTAAAATTTCTTTTATGAACTATTAAATTCTGATTTAAAATCACTAGGTCAGGTAACATGCTCAATGATTGAGCCCGACTTAGTCTTGCAAATTGTCGTAAAACCTAGTCCTTCATGTAAAGGGAGTGACAGACGATAATAAATTGCTAAAAATAAAATTGTGGCTAAAATAGGTCTTTAGCGCTTTTCGAGTATCGGAGAGATAATAGAGTCGAGAGTTATAGGTATGAGTTGAGTGTTACTGAACAACAGTGAAGACGTTACGGCGTCTTAGTTCGAGACCAGAGGGTACTAGGGAACCCGGATACACCCAGGCTAGTGCGACTGTTGCAGACGGCGGTCAGACTAACTTTGAAATGAACTAAACGGACATTACGAATAACTTGTTTATTGAGGATAAGCATATGAAAAGCGTAAATAGTGTTGTTTTGGACAACAGGTCCTTACATTTAGAGTAATGTTTATCGACAGCTTTGAATACAATTAAAATGTCTTAAATGTCATTAATTATGATTATAATTAGTCAAGCGTTTGATAGATATTTCAATACATATTTATCTTCGATATTGTGAACAACAATTGGATTTATGTTTAGCTCTAAATAGGTTTTAATTGCTTTTAGTTATTCTAATTGTGTTCTTAGGACTCATTGCTTGTACTGAGGTCTACGTGATATACACTCAGTTTTATAAAACGTGTGGTCAATGAGTGAGTGTTGGCTACTGACTGAATGTGAGGAAAATAGTTTGACAACTGATTGAATGTCAGTGTTTGGCCACACAATTAACAAGTAAAAACGCACAACGTTATGTTATAAAAATATAATCATAATAGAAAAGTCAATCTTTTGGAATGGGAGGATCGTAATCAACTTGAAACGGTTTAACCGGAGCACAATCGGCCGCACATTTTCCAAATATTCTCAATTGGCTGAAAATCGATCTGGTTTGTTTTATGCCTCCATTTGCGTCAATTTGACTTGGACGAGAGAAAAGTAATTTTTGTAAAAAATCGCCCATGCATTTGCTACTTGTTATTGGACCATATACAAAATAAAATTCATTGCCTTGCAAAACATAAATTAAAATAAGCCTTTTTAATACATGTATATGTATATATTGAAGGGAACAGTTGGCCGAGGCTGAAGGAGAAGGCGCCTCGTGACGAAGCATGTCCTGCCATAGACGGGTCACAGGCTTTCCTTTCTTAGTCAACACATTTATATAATTAATTATCCAGGACAACTTGATTCGTTTAGATAAGATAATTCGATAAAATTCTTTGTTAAAGCAAGTGTTTACTATTATGTGGTAAGCTTAAAGGTGATACCCTAGCACACTAATTTTACGGGTTAAAAACAAATTCTTATGTATAACAATTAATTATCTATTAATACAACTTTTTTATCAAGAGATCTGTCCCTGAATTCTAATTGAATCCTTAATTCTTGGAGAAACATTTCAAGCTTATTTTGGCTCTGGCTAATTTCCCATCGAATTAATTGATAATAAATATTAATGCTCATTAGAACTTCATAAAAAATAGTATACCATATAATACATTTGTAACCAACCCTTGGATTTGAGACAATTTTGTTGCAAATAATAATAAAATTAGTTTTAAATACATTTTATTTTTAAAAAGTTTAAATATTTTAAAAAACTTCAATGAATTAATTTAATTCAGAAAATTATATTCTTGGTTCAATCAAATATTTTCAATTCAAAACAAATTCTTTAGTCTGAACTTGGTTTTATAATTTGATAAATAAACGAAATATTGCAAAAATATTTTTTTAAATAGCTTAATAAAGTTCATTGCCACCAATTGTACAGGGCAGAAGATTCTTCGAATAAAAATTGATTTTTTTTAACAAAATGTAAAAATAAATATTACTAGGAAATACTTTTAAAAATTAATATTGTTAGGGATGGAGAGTGTTACACTCTCCAGATGGGCCATCTGGCCTAGAAGGCCATTGACTGGCTCTCAATGAGACTCAAACGAATTGAGTCTCATTGAGAGCCAGTCCTACAGTAAAAGTTAATTTTTTTATTTAAAAGTATAAATTTGAATTTGTGTTGTGTGTTTTGTGCATTGTGTCTAACATTTTATGCCCTACCATTGATGACCACTGCTGGCCGGACCCACCTATCCCAGGACTACATCACCTGTGTCTGTTCTTGTTTTATTTGCCACTGACCGACTGACCACTACCACAACTATTACTAAATTAGAAGTAAAAATTATTTGGAAATTTTTTCGCAGCCATTGATATCACAATTGAACAACCATTTTTTTGTAATCATGCTAATTTTAAAAAGCCAATTGCTAAAACTATTAACTCTGCTCCATGGAGAGGCTGCTAAAATTTCCATTTTTGAAGTTAAATTTTATGAACAGACCTTTGAAGTCACACATACTATAATCAGCATATTTTGAGACCAATATTAAGAACCTTTAACACTAAAAATTCATAAATTATTCTAAAAAATTATTTGAATCAGAAATTTAATGATTCTGAGGCATAAAACATCTAATTCTACTTAAGATATATTTGTAGCAAAACTTTAACAACTCTATTGACATAAACCTCTCGAATATTCAGAACTTCATAACTAATAACTCTATCAATACTTTAAAACAGACAGAAAACTGACAATTAGTTCAAATCATTAGCCATTTTTAGTAATGCAATCCATCCTCGAAATAAGGGACCACTATTTAAACGAATTTTTATTTAACGGACAGATTTTGCTGTACCGGCAGTTCCTATGCCTTTCTAATGTTATTATATCTTTATATAACGTAATCATAGATATCGGAATCCTTGATATAACAGACTGTAAATGACTGCACACATAGCATAGCCTTTACTTTCTTATAACGGAATGCGAACCCAAATCAGTACTATTTTCACACAATTCTTGTTCAGTTTCCTATTGAATGCAATGACTGAATAAGTAGTAAAGAAGAGCGCAATCAGAGAGCGGTTCAAATGCTTTGCAAGTATTGGGGGTTTTTGGGAGAAATTTAATCGAAAAAGTACTGAAATATAACATTAAAATATTTTGACCTAATTATGGGAAGTGACCCAGCTTATGAACCTAATTACCTGACCCGACAATGTTCACAAAAAATAGTATGAATGAGTAGAACTGTTCTAATGTTTGGCTGCCAACAGAGTTGCAGTCATTTCACAATCAATTCAATACTCACTCCAATCGCTTTAAAAATAGGTTTCGATTTGGTAAATCTCAGACTTCCATTTGTTCACTGTATGACAGTATTCATGATGATCTTGGTCAATAATTTTAGCCTCATTTACTAGTACCCTGATCCTGTTTGCACTTGAATATTATTGCTATGACTACTCCTCAAAGCATTCTTAGACTTTATTAAGTTATTAATTACTTTTTGGAATTTATGCCAGTTTTTCCTTTCTCTTTTAAATTTTTGTTCCAACTCAGAGTCTGAGGTTTCGAGGGCGCACCCAGCAGACCGAGAATAGCTGTAAACGGCAAGCTTTTGGCGACGCACCTAGCAGACCTAGAGTAACTGTTACCAGCAAGTATTCTGCGGAGTCTGAGCTTGAGAAGTAATTTGTCATAGCCTGCACAGCCATTGAATCCATATAGGGTCAAGTCTTAATTTATTATAAACATAAAAGTCGTATAAGTAAATGGTCTCATCGAGTTCAATATTTAACTCAACGATTTCGTTTAGTTAGACTTTGATCCATTAATCTTATGCGAGTTCCGGATTTATTTCTTGGTGTTTCATTTAGTTTTTTCCAAAGCCTTGGATTATTTATGTTGATCCGGTATCGATTATTGATTGACTTTTTAAATCCACCGGGGATTTTTTAAATCCACGTTTTGGGGTAGTCTTATTCGGACATTCCCTGGCGAAGTGCCCTTCCTAGTGACAATTGAAGCATTCATTTTTCTGGTTTTGATTTTGATTTTTGAACATTAATTTGAATAGTGCTAATCTCATGGCATCTATAGCACTCAATATTTTGCTACAATTTGGGGTCTTATTTGAAGTGTTAATTTTTCTGTTTCCTATTTTTTTGATTTGCTCTTTTTCAAATTGGTCTCTCAGTTCTGCCACTTGGTCTTGAAGTTTGATATTTAAGGCATACATTTGTTTGCAAGGATATCCTTGTATGGCCTCTCGCTTCGCCATTCACAGCAATAGGTTGTGCCCAATTAAGGTTGTGCCCAATTAAGTCTTTTGAACTGTCCGCGTTCCCACTTTGGTTTCTGTTCCTCCATGGGTTCCCATTTTGATTTTTGTGTATCAAACCGCTTCTATTTTGGTTTCATTTAAGTTTCAATAAGTGGTTTCGAGTAATAACGGTTGCGTCTTTGAGGAGTGTAACTTTCCTTTTGTTGATAGTTCTGGTTGTCAATGATTTCTTTAGCTAAACTTGCAGCTCCAAAGCGTTTTCACAATTTCTGACAATCAACTTATCAGGAACTTTGCCACGAAGTTCTTTATTTAGCCCATTAAATAAGTGATTCATCAAATCCTTACACTGATTCCTGGATTAGTCATTTTGATCAATCCAAGTTTAGCTCTCAATAGCTATTGAAGTCATTGTTTTTCTTTTTGGTACTGATAATGTTTTCTGTTAGAATTAAGTAATCCATTGTATTTATGAAATGGTTAATAATCGCATCTTTAAATCGCTACCATTTAATAGGATTTGTCAGCCGCAGGTTCATGTACCTATTTTGCACCGCTCCATCCAGTGATCCAATGACTCTTTTCAATTTCAAGTCGTCTTTCCATCCATTAGCCTCTGCGATGGTTTCATATTGATTAATCTAAATTCTTGGATTTGTATTCTCGTCATATGATTTTTGTGTAATTACCTGACCATATATACGTGACTGAAGTCTTGGTTCAGGGATCGGTGGTGCTGACTGTTCTGGTATCTCAGCAAATGGATTGACAGATAATTGCCTATCTTGTGTCTCAGTTATAAAACTAGCAGATTTCAGATCTTCATATATTTCAACCGGTTGGGTATGATGAAATGTCTCTTCAAACTTTTTCTCAGCCATTTAAGACTATAATAAAAGAATAAAATCATTTTTAATTCTTCTTAGTTGTCTTTATTTTTGATTATTATATATTTGTTAGTTGTTATAATAATTAAAATTGTTCGATTTACATATTTGTAGTTTACGGCATATTATATTATTTAAAGCAAAGAGGTAGTTTCGCTTGGTAGCATATAACCCTCGGAGTTCTCTATCATCTGCTCGTAACTTCTTTTTGACTTGCTTTTCTTTGAATTTTCAACGGCTGGGGTTAAAATTTTTTTTTATATCTAAATCATTGCCGCAATTTGTTCACGCTGTGGCGCGATTGGCGGAAAATTGATTTTTCCTTCTTTTCGCTTACTGGCTGCAAAGCCAATGTTGTTTGCCTTAGGATTTATCCCGCTAAACGAATTAGAGTCGCAAGTGCCGAAATGAAAAATTTATCTGCAATTTCCTCTAAAATATCAGAAATTCAAAAATTCTGAGCTGGTCGGCAAATTCTACATATAGAAAAGGAATACATTTAAAAGCCTGGCACAGCGATATTTGGCTGACGCAAGTCAAAAATATTTTTATATAATTTCAAATTCAATTTTGGTTATAAACCTTTGGCTATTAAATTTTATTTTTAGATTAGGTCCTTAAAGTTTTCCCTAAAGTTTGAAATCTGATTTTATAGTAAACATCGTATTCTCTCCCCATTCTGGTCACTGTTAAGAATTAAATGCAGAAAATGCTGTCATTTTAACAGCAAACTTTGTATTATCAAATTTATTCGAGGCTAAACAAAAATATTCGAACAATAAAAAATTAATAATTTTTTTAAAAAGTAAGATTTTACAAGCTAAACAATGATGAAATTATAACTAGATAATCTAGCAGTTCAAAATTTAATTATAAATAAAATTCAAATTCAAAACTAAGTTTAACAAAAACATTTATATTCAGTTAAAGCAACTCATGTGATTAAAGATAAACATTCATTTTATTGCAAAAAACATTGTCCTTGCCTAAATTAAAATAAACATTTAATTAATTTATGAATTTTAAAATATTTTTCATTTAGAATTGTTTTTTGCTAATTTCTAATTAAAATTTAGTCAAGGTTTGGTACGCAATAAATAATTAAAAAAATTATTTTAAGAGAGAAAGAGAGGGACGATTTATGAGAATCAAAGCATCTCTTTTCAGGATCATCTGAAATTATTTAATTAAAATTAATATTTAAGCAGAAGTGCTACTCAAAAGTTTAAATCTATTAATATTTTGATTTTGATCACAATTACTACCAAAGTATACAATAGTTATTTTGTGATTTCTAAGCAAAACGTTACTTTAAATTTGAAAATTTATAAGTGGAAATATGTGGATATAGTGATAATTCATATTAATTTGTTATTTATTTGTCCGCAAAAACTTTAATAATTATTTGAATTTCAATTTGCGTAAATATTTTTTTGAGCGAAGATTAGCTGAGAAGCCAAAGCAGTTATAATTATTTATTTAGTGCTCGTATTGAATAATTTCTAAGAGTGCTCAAAGAGATTAAGAGTGCAGATGTTTATTCACCATATAAGGAGCCAACGACGTCGCGCGTATAGCGACCAGGTTTAATTGAGCGCATATGGTTAAAGTGCAATAAACGCTTTCTCCTAAGTCCGGAGTCAAAGTATTACACTCCATAGTCGGAGTCAAAGTCGTCGCGAAGTTCGCGACTATTTTAGAGTACGAACACTCGCTTTTTGTTAGGGCAGGCAGCGCTGCTTTTTATGGTCAACACAAGCCCAAAGTGTATACAAATCCAAATCATATTTAGAGTTAAACCCTTTGTCCAAACATATAATTGGAGCGAATGCAGCTTTATTCTCCAAAAACGGTCTTTCATTTAACGTGAGCGCGCAGATCGACACATCTCATACTCGAATGATAAGAGTGATCTTCAGGCTCTCAGACCGCATTTGGGTGAGTCCATCGCAGTCCAGGCCTGAGACATGCCGTAATCGGTTTCACGGAGAAAGGAGAAAATGTGCCAGAGAATGACTTTATTACAACACCCCGTTATATGGAGAATTTTAGCAGCCAAAAACAAGGAAAACTATTTTTGTACCAAAGACCCCACAGCGGATTTCGAGCCAAGTCGATTGCAGAGGTCGATAGGGTTACCGCAGCAGCCTGTTGTGTCACAAAAACGTGTTCCCATATCTGCGCAATAGACCACCAGTCCCCTTCCTACGAGTCGTTAAATCCGGAAGGCAGCAGATTATTGCTGATTTGGAGACTGCAGGCAGTAAGGAAACAGGGCGGCAACTGTCAGCCGTGGCCCAGGGCAGCACCAGCTGTTTCATTTACATTAATTACTAGTCTGGTTACAGTTTTATAATTTTAGACACTAAAGTTGAGATAAATTTAATACACGACTACTAACGTCTTGCGTAACAAATTGTCTCTCATGGCAACAGAAAACTTCGGAACAAGCAAGTGCTAATCTTAAAAATGACAAACATTTGCGCACTGAGGAGCAATCTTTAACCTGTAACTTATGTGACATAAGCCTTAAGTTACTTCTCAAACCTCGTTGTCTTTGTTGGCATTTCTATCTATTATAGATGTGATGACATTATGAATAGAGGTTTGGCAATGTCCTTATACTTAAAAGCCGATATTTATAATAGGAAACATTTCAGCGATTTTCACATTTGCCATGGAGATCTGCTAAATAATTGTGTACAAATCAAGAAATGTCGCTTGATTGTAAAACATCTGTTAAATCCATTTTGTGACTTGTTTATTTATTTATTTATACTCAAATGCCGGACATAGAGAAGAACCAAAACATCAGAAGCTATGATCAAAATGTGCAAATGTAGGATAAATGTGTTATTGGTTTTATCAAAATATTCTTTAAATTGTTTGTTTCTCTTTTGAAATTCTTATTATTTTAATGCTTACACTTTGAGAGTTAAAAAACGAATAAAATTGAAAAATTCAGTTATTTTTTTAGGATTTGCACGGATTCGGTGGTAAAGAATACGTTAACCGTTGACGAAATACTATAAACGTATAATTCACATACACGGCTGAAATTAATTTTGTTGAAAATTAGGTTTTTTGTTATTTTATATCTAAGAAAACAATTAATTTTGAAAAAATAATTGAAAAATTAATTGCAAAATATTTTTTTAAATAGAGATTTTACACCGAATTTTTCCTTGTAAGAATTATAAAACGTAAACTTTGGGAATTTTACTAAAGAAATTTTCCCATTTTGGTTATTGAAATCACACATCCATGAATTGAATAACCAAGATGGGAAGGACAACGGCTTTGCGTTGAATTATATATCTAACAATATATTGTTGTTCAGAGTTGCCAGGCCATTTAATTATTTAAAAATATATTATATAAAATCAATAAAGAGTTTATTTTATGTATTCTTATTTTTATTGATATAAATCTTGTGTGCATTTTCTATTATTTGTTTGTCCTAGTTGGTGATCTTATAACCATTATACAAATTTTTATTAAATAAAATTTTTATTTTGAAATAATCAACAATACTATGAATCAAAAATTTTAATTTAATGTTTTATTAGAGCCAACTCTAATGAGACTTGCAAATTTATTAAACTTTGCATTTGCCAATTCGCTTTTCAAGTCAAATAATCACCCATAACTAAAATTCATTAATTAAAACCACTTGAATAAAGTGACCGATCCATGAAAATCTGTGTAAAAATCAACAATATATATTTATACTGTGACTCAGATCAAAGCTTAGATTTGAAACAAGAGTAAACAAGCTGATGTTCATAAATAAAAATTTCTTATGCTTACTTGTGTTATTTCTTAAACGAAATTGTAAACTTGGTGATTTGATATTTATACTGCTGTTAACAAAATAGTTGGTTTGATTTCTCCTTTTATAGGGACTTAATTTTTCAGTTTAATTTGAATATTTGCCTAAAAGCCCATCAGTAAAAATGTTTAGCTAGAGATTTTTAATAATTCCTAAACGGTTCAAAATAATTCAATTTTTTAATCGGATGTAAGACCCAATTACAAAACATTGGTAATATAAATTGAAATGAGATGACGCTTTTATAGGTGCTCTAGTACTTGCTTTCACAAATTTTCACGATGCATAATTTAGGCTATTATAAATTGAAATTAATTTCGATAGAATTCAAACAAAATAATGTAACAAATAATTTATAATGCAGCATGTAACTTATTCAAGATTATTAAAAATATTCTGATCCCCGTAATTTAGTCTCTTCCGAAAAAGCCGAAAATTTTAAATAAGATATTGTTATGGATAGAGAGTGTCAACTCTCTATCTTAAGATAGAAGAGTTGACACTCTCCAGATGTGCCAGATGGCCTCG
>JAQIWP010001477.1:0-14806 GCA_034695525.1 Euzetes globulus
ATCATCATTTAAATTGTTTTAGGTACTTTGAATAAACATGTCAATTTCTATGGCTTAAAAACTTGGTTTATAAAATAAATTAACATATGATAGGTAGATTCTTATTTGAATAAAGATTGAACAAAACAATTTTATGAATGGGATTCCCCGCACCCGTAAAGTCTGGGCAAAACGTCTGAGTGTGACCGGAATATGTATTTTATTCATTAACATTCAAATTGAGTTCCAAATCAAAATATTGGTTATAAAAATAAGCAAAAATATCGATAACCAATATAAGTGATTGTAGTAAAAAGTGGTACAAAATTAAGTGACATTCCAAAGACCTATCTAATTAATTTTTTAGTAGTTTTTAACAATTTAAGTAAATACAAACTAATTACAGTTTATAGTTCATAAAGATCGCACCTTGGGCAGGTTGTACCCTGGTCACTATATGACTGGTCTAATTTGTAAAAAAAGAGGAAAAGTTATCCATTGTTTACCTGATATTAATTGTGATAAAAGTTAATTTGTGTCTAATTTAGTCATTGATTTAGTCAATGAATTTGAAATATTGTCAATAAATTCAAATTAGTTAATTATTCGTTGAATAATAATAAATAATAAAACTTTTATTTTTAACTTTATCATGTTAAATTTAGATGGCAGTGCAGTTTTATATAAACTTAATGTACGACCTGCCCAAGTTGTGATCATTATGTTAGAACAGTTATTTATCTCCATTTGGTTTATGCTTCAGAACAAAGAATTGCAACCAAATAACTATTTGGTCGATAAAAATAATTAAAGCAAAAACATCTTTTTCAAAAAATTTCCAGAATTCAGCTCATGATTTGATTTTTTAAAAATAATGAATACTTCGATCCATAGTTAGACAATACGACAATATTTGTCAGTTCATTGAAAATTCATTAAAGGATGTTCTCAAAGGAAGATCTTTAATAAACCATATTTCTAATTTGTTGAATTTATTAATTAAATATTATTCGATAAGTAACCTGTTCCTTTATATAAAATGTAAAATGGCTCATGAATTCCTCAGTAATGATAATCAATGCAAAAATTGAGACTTTTTTCAGTACAAAAAACACATTTTATTTTTTAGGCCATCCCTTTGATAAATAAAACATTAAACTTGGTAGATAAAAAAATTCTGAAACAATTTCATTATAAAACTTGATCAATTTCAAAATTACAAGAGCTAGAACAGCTATTGATTAGAAATTTAATTCACTCAACTTTAGTGTCTAGAAAAATAGACCACAATATCGATAAGCAATATAACCCATAACGGAGAAAAGTACACCAGTATTAATGGACATGCCAAAGCTCCGGTTCATGGGATATCCCAACCAGAAAAATATACGGCCAATGATAAAGAGCAGATTAATAATTGGCACCAAATTCAGGACCTGTTTGGCTGTCAGATATGTAACCAGAATCAGTTGCGATGTAAATAACATAACAAACTGTTCCAAAGAGTTGAGGAAAATGCTCTTGGCTGCAGCCGTCCGATCCTCGTGGCCCGAAAGTGGGTTCACCGCCGGTGTGTTCACTCGTCTCGATATGACATAAAATGTACAGAAGAGTAACCAAATAACACCAGGAGTTGAGTGTTGCAGAACGTATTATATTCTTGGACCAATATCTGTTAAATTTTGAACTTTGATTTTCTAAAAAATGTTAAATGTTATTGACTATATTATATTAAGAAAAGGACAAATATTCAATAAAAATAAATGGAAAATTTGAAATTACCTGACAGCGACTAAAATCGATCTTGTCATTTATTAACAGATATGCGACAGTAATATCGATAACCAATATAACTTATTATACAGTCAACTCTCTATTTTGTCGATAACAAACTGTTCCAAAGAGTTGAGAAAAATGCTCTTGGCTGCAGCCGTCCGATCCTCGTGGCCCGACAGTGTGTTCAAATAAACTGCAATTATATTGGAATGTTGAATGTGAGGCCCATTTTAAATGGATTAGATAATTTTTCAAAAATGGTAAAAGAAAATAGACATGTATATGAAGCAAAAATTTATTTAATTGATTTATTAAAGCAAATATTTGGACAGAATTTACAGTTTTGAAAATAAACAAATTTTTCTAATGAATAATATTAAAAATTGTAAAATTCAAGCATATCAAATTGGCTTGGAGTTTTTTATATTTAAAGAAAGTTAATTAGTCAAAAAGAATATTTTATGGTGAAAGTGAGATAATCCTATTATTCAAATTACTTTTTTCAAATATCTTATTATTTTATTTTTTTAGACAAATTCTGAGTCAATATAACAAAACTGAAGATTATTCTAAATTCATTCTCTTGAAATTATTTATTATTTATCTAGGTAAACATAATTATGCTCAGTAACAACAATCAGCACATGATATTAGTGACAATGAATGCCAAAGAAAGGCCTTCAATAACTTTTTAACGACAATCTTATATTTGCATTCGAGAAAATACCAGGAAGTCTGGCTCAACAAAATCAAACCAGTAAAATTTGTTACTCAATTTTTTGGCGCCATCAAAATCCCGAGCCAAAATTTTTATACAATGAGTTAATTAATTTAAAGATCATTTAATTTTATTTTTCTCATTTTATGATAAATAAAAAATAATTTAGTTTTTTCAAATGACTTTGTTTAAAATCTGATATTAAAACCAATTATGTAAACATGAAAGTCAATATTTATATTGTTGTTTATCAAAATCATTAAGAATTTGAAAATAAACAAATGTGAAATTAGCCCTAGTTCTTTAACATAGTTCCCACAATTGTTCTGGTATCAAAGTAGAAAATAAACCGCTTGTGATGTTATACAATATGTAATAAATATATGAAAACATGATTTCTCTACAAATATTTGTTTTTTATATTGATTTGTCAGAAACACACTTAAAGCATATAATTAATAATCAATTTGTGTTAACTTATTCTAATAAAACTATTTTGATTCCAATTGTTTAGCCCTTGGCATAAAAGAATTGAGTTCTATATTTTAAGTTATTAGTGATTAGTTTTAATTATTCAAAATAAAATCAATTGAAAAGAAAATGTTCAAGATTATCATCGTATTAATTGCTCTGCTATTTGGTAATTTATATTGATTTTTATTTGTTATTCTAGCATAAAAACATAAGTAATCTTTTTTCAAATGTCCTACTCATCTGCTCAGTAGACAAATGTGACCAAATGAATGATCCTGATGCTTGTTGCTGTTGTCCGACAACCGGTAGATTCTATTATAGAAGTGGCCAAATAAAGGGAAAGGGCTGCGCTAAGCTGGATGGTGGTTGGTATGACCAGATTAAAAAGCCTTGATCAAGGAAATATTAAGTAGAAATCAAGTAGCTTAATGCAAAACATTGAATTTTAGAACCAAAATCAAAGAATTACTATGTCTTCCAGGAAAGAACAATCAGGGATTTTAATGTTAATTTGAAAATATTGTCCAGGATCAGGCTTCAAATCAAGGAGAATTCTGGAAAATCAAGTAGATCTGGTCACTCTAATGGTGGTGACGATCCAGATGCTCTCTATAACTGCAATGATGCCCATGAAAACGCCAATTTGCAGAGAGTTTGCGGAGGCAATAAGGGCTGCGAACTGCACATCACTTCTAAAAACTCGACCGCCTTTTGTACAGAATATTAAAAATTTAGTTATAATTTGAATCGAAACCATTTTGTCTCAAATGAATACTAAATTTGATTAAAAAAATTTATTTTTCTCATCTTGCTCTTTGTTAGAATAACACCTAAAAACTATTTTACACAAATTAGAATTAAAGTTCTTCGTTGTTTTTATTCTAAGAAATCAGTTATTCTTTCATTTATTGGAAAATAAAAATCTTTCATAAAGTGCTCATTGATTTCTTATTCTTGATCTTTTAAAAATTTTTAAGTCAAAATAAAACGCACTAAAATTTAGTCTCTGTATAATTTTAATTTTTAATAAATTTTTCAACACTTATTTAAAAATCAGAGTACTTGTAACTTTCAATTATTTCAAAGTAAAATACTACAAATAGTTGTGAAGGACGTATTAATAAACTCTTAATTTGGTTATTAATTTATCATGGCATTGTATATTAATAATCCTAATACCAAATAAAATAAAAAATAAAAAAACTGAATGATTTCAATTTATATCAACTTTAGTATAAAAAAATTAATTTTAATTGTATTTTAAAAACTGATGGAATAATTGATGAAAAGTGAATTGATAACATTACATTTTCCGTTTTGTTTAGGCCTAGAGTAAAATTTTGATAAATCATACAGAGAACGCTATTAAATCTTTTAAAAAATATCAAGACAATCTGTAAAATTTTTGTCATTAAAGATCGTAAAAAATAAAAGAATTGAGTTTTTCGGATTTTTTTTGTTGATCCTTACTTATTTGTTCTTGATAGGCCAAAACACATAAAAATTCTCAAAATTCGAATTTAATTATCTTGGTGATAATCAAATATAATTTACTTAAAGTAATCGTAAATTGTAAGATTTGATTCGTATTTGAACTTATATTCTCAAAATTTATGTAAAGTAATTCTACCTTGAATAATCAGTTTAATTTTAATTTCATTATTTTATTTAGATTTAGAAACTGTAACACAAAATTCTTGCTTGTTTTAATTTATATTTCAATTCTTTGGAACAACTACAAAACGAACCAGTAATACAAAAATGTAGTGAAAATTTAGTTTACAGTTTTTAAATCAAAGAAAAATAGTAAAATAAAAATTAAACTGGGTAAATTGAGTAACAATATGTGTTGACAGAAATCTTTGCCTCAAATACAAGTCCTTTCGTCAGTGGATTTGGTTATAACTCACGGCGGGAACAATACGGTCACCGAAACCTTCTTCTTTGGAAAGCCTATGATTGTTATGCCTCTGTTTGGTGACCAATACGATAACGCACAGCGCATACATGAGAAGGGGTTCGGCCTAAGACTGAGTCCTTACGACTGCACTGAAGACCAGTTATTGAATGGAATCGAAAGTCTATTAAACGACAAACAATTGAATGAAAAACTGAAGAATATATCGAAACGAATACAAACCGATAACAGTATCGTAAAACTACACCAACTCATAGAGAACCTGGTCAAATAATTACAAAATATGCGGTTATTAAATAATTTATAAATTTATTTGTGCTTGGTATATCGTACTTTTTAAAAATCTATATAACTCGTCTTATTTGATTATAAATTGTTCCTTGGATAGGTTAAAGTATTCTAACTTATAGTTAGATGAAATTAATATTATTCTTTTGTTATTCTATCTTGGCAATTTGTTTTTGTTGTGAAAACATGGATTTCAATATATTTAAAAATAATATTTAATATTTTTTCTAGGTATATAGAAATGCGGCTTTAATGTGGCCTGATAAAAAGTTTTTAAAAAATAATCAGTTGACCCAAGATGAAATCGAAAACTGAATTCATCAGGTGTCTCAAACAATCTGAACCAAGAACTATTTAAATAAATTGCTATCGCATTTGAAATCTAAAAACACTTATTAAGAATAATGAAATAAAATAATTTTGTAATCAATACCCTGCTATTTTTGGTTAATATTCTTGGTTGTTAGTTTATTAATAACAAAAATGATTGGAAAGACATTAAAAATGCAGGGAAGGAAGGAATGTATGAGCCCTGGAAGCTATACAATTATATGATCATAAAGAGGAGCGAAACCATTGAAAGAGCATATGCTGACCAATGGATCGCCATATTTGAATGTCTATGGATTTCCTAAAGAATTGGATTATTCAGAGCACAAGTCTTTGCCGAAAAGATGAGAGGAAAGAGTCGGCACAGGTTTATTGTCACCAAAGGCCTGAGGTATGAATACCAGTATGAGTTGGCTGACAATTTGTGGGGACGGCCTTCTGTGCCTCACATACAAGTGCTGGGTATAACTGACGGCCGGAAAAATAGTGTCTGAGAGACCTTCTTCTTCAGGAGGTCTTTGGTTGTAATGCCCATCTCATTGAACGAGCAAGTTGACATTGCTCAGAGAATACATGAGTGAGTAGTGACAACAGCACAGCATAGAAGGGCACAGTAGGGAAGGCCTGCAGAGACGTAATTGATTGTAATAGTGGGCAGTTGTGATGTCCGCCAATGTTTACAAACGTTTGTTGGCTTTTGTGCCATAAATTCATTTAATTAAGGGTTTTGTTAAATTGTCTGCTGTCCAAGAGCTTAAGTGTCCTAGCTAATCCGTATCAGATGGACTCAACGTTCGGGAAAAGAGATAACGCGGAGCCGTCGAGCGCACAGGCTTCGGACAGGCCGTCGGTGATCTTAGGGCCGGCCAGACTGGCCCTGAACACGGCCAGCAATGCCGTCAACAGCGGGACGTCCGGTAAGAGTTCGGCGAATAACTACTTCAGTAATAACTTTCAGCAAAACTCGTCGCCATTTCTGGCCGAAAGTCGACTGTCGGCCCCCAATAAGACACTGTTGAGGCCGTCTGTGCTCAGAGTGGCCGACTCCTCCACTAATGGTATGGCTTGAGAGGGACTGTCGGCCCCCCATTTGTCTAATGTTTTTGTTGTTTTGGTTCCCAGTTTCAGACCAACAGAACCAACAAAAGGAGTCCAAAGTGTTTGCGTTCGTCAGTCTGTCCAAAGAGGACATCACACGGCCGGCCACAACACTACTGCAGTCGGACTCCATTATTAGGTGCGGCGCCGACACAACCAGTCCCTCAAATGGCGATACGGCGGCCGGCTCTGGTTCCCTGTCTATGGCCGTCTCGTCGTCGACATCGACCGGCGAAGGCAACGGCATCGGCAGCGAACCCGACGACTCCAACAGTCAGTCGGCCTTCGTCTTCGGCCAGAATCTTGCGGACAGGGCTGTGGTGACCAAACATAAGAAGACCGACGGCCACGACTCCGGCGAACAGAACTGTACCAAAAAGATGAGACTATACCCGAGTGATGAATTGCCATCGGAAGGGATGGCCGAAAACGGCAGCCAATCCGGTGGTTCGGCCACGGCTTCCACTTCTGAGTCGGCTATTAAGCCGAACAGCGACGGCGTTCTCGACCTGTCCTCCACCGGAAGCACTGACAGCTCACCAGACAAGAACACGACTAACAGAGCTGAGAAGAGGAACTACGAAGTGATCACTGGAGAGGAAGGTATGTCACCTTTGAAGGCAATCCCAACTCTTTAGCTAATTCTTTGACCATTTATTTTTGAAAAGACGAACAGAATGTGCTGTCAATGCACTGTCGACTCTATGCCTGGGAAGCGGACACATCAACTTGGAAGGAGAGGGGTCAGGGATCACTTCGCCTGAACGACGCCATGAAAGACGACAAACTCTGTTCTCGGATCGGTATTGACGCCTCTTATTCTCTCCTTTCATTGTCTGGTCTGTGCTAACAGTCCGTTCCTCCCAAACATGTAGTAATGCGTACGTCGGGCGCCCTTCGGGTTATACTAAACGCACACTTAGTCTCCGGAATGCGTTTTGATTTGTCTAACGAACAGTGTCTCAGATTCACAAATGTCGACGGAATATATCTCATTAAGGTATGTTCTCCCCTTCCCCATCCACTCTATACCCATGAAGTGCCCGTATTTTGTGCAGATTTTGGGCTAATTTCGTTTAAAAACTGCATTATTTGAGTCTATTCTGTGCTTTTACCCCCTTTTCTGTGATATTCTGTGCAAAACGCCATTTCCTAATGACTTGTTCTTTTGTTTGGTGACCGAAGGGGGCGCCCAAAGACATCGATCAGTTGAATTCGGCGATTGACTACCGGCTACGAGAGATCGCCAAACGGCATAAGGCGGGCGCCAGCGACGACTCAGACGACGGCCAATCACTACTGTCCTCGACATCGAGGTCACCGTCAAAGCCAGTCCTACAGCACCAGAAGGCAAGCATCGAAGACCTGTCTAATGATAGTTAAAAATTAGAGGGCCCGGCCCTGTCCTGTGGCCCCCACTCGACCTTCAGGTCTAATATTTCTAAATAATTTCGTTAATTAATTAATTAATTGATTGATAAAAATATTATTATATTTTGAGTTTGATTTCATATTTAAGTTTTCAATTCAAATGAAAATTGCATTTCAACTGAAAAAGTACTTCAAATCAATTTCATTGCTCTCTCTCTCTCTCTCCCCTCTCTCGCTCTCCCTCCCCCTATCTCTCCCCTCTCTCTCCCCCTCTCTTTCCTCTCCTCTCTCTCTCTTCGTTTGAAAAACTTTTTTCTCTGAAATTTGAATGAAATTAACACTCATTTTAATCACTGATATATTTTTGACCCTTTCCTCCGTTCCCTCCGAATGTAATTACGATTTGAATGATTAATATCTAGTAATTTGTTTATTAATTGATAGTTCATTTCACTCATCGATTCATTTGAATTTTTCATTTCTATCTTTTTTTTCCAAAAATAATGAGTAATATTTTTATTTATAAGAAATTCAATAAAAGTTTCAATTTTTGTTTCCAATTCATCAAAATTTGTTCTTGGTCACTCATTTGAATTATTGATCATTTATTTTAAGGAAATGAAAATAATTTTTATTATTCATATTTGTTAGAAACGAATCGCAATTCAATTAAAAAGCATTTCTTTTGTGTAAAAATAATAATTGAAATAAACGTTTGTTTTTAAATAAATAAAAATGTGTTTGCCAACTTTCCAACAGAACCGGATCAATTAGCAAATATAAACAGAGAGAACCAGTTACTTTTGTTTACATTTGTTTATCAAATGTTTATTTTGTTCTTCCGTTAAGTAATTATGAATTCAATATCGAAATCAACACATTTTTTGGCCTTTTATTTGACATTTTTTTATACAAAAAATGGTACAAAAATTATGAGAAGTTCTTGTGAAAAGTTAATTACACTGGTAAGTTGAATTTTATTTAATAGTTGACAAGCGTATAAATTTTATCTAGGTTTCTTTTTAATTATAAGAATGTATTGAATAGCAGAATATATTTTTAAATCTGAACTCGTCAAACGCATCGTTTAGCTGGGGACTTTCCTGATCAAGTGTTGGTAGCATGTCCAAGAATAAATGGAAAAAGAGAGAAAAATCATTTTACATATGTGTTTGACAATTTATATAGGCTTAAAATGAGAAAGCTTGTTTTTATTTTTCTTAGCGAATCACTTCTATTTTTTAAGTTTGCCTGATAACTTTTTTATTTATTAGCTAAAGTTGTCTTGATAATGTGTTAATTTCCATGTACTCAAAAATCATCTGTGTCTCGCTAGGTAATAGGCTATAGCTTGGTCCTAGTCTTCAAACGATAAGAATAATCAGAAATAATAGTTGGAAAGTAAACTGCAATTAAGTGTTTGTTTTTGGTGTAATTTGATATTTAAAATGTGCCGGAGGTGCTAAAAAAAGATCTAGAGTAGCAGGTTTTGGGGAGGGGTCAAAACATATGCCGTATACCGAAAATATCTCATCCTATTAGCTAGCTCGGTTTTATACCATTCTCTCTGAAGGGTAAATGGAATTAAAGAATATTTTTCTATTTATTTTTAAAAATTTGATCTAGTTCCTTCGAGAATAGTTAGTTTAATCAATATCTTTCTTGCATAAATTGCTTATTAAAAAATGTGAAAGTTTAGTTGATTATTAAATAAGACTACTAAATGATGATGAGCGATAAAGTGATCTAGGTAAGTTGAAACAAATAAGTAATTTTTCAAAATAGCCTTGAGTGAGATCTGGATTTAACTGGCTTCTAAATAAATATAGATAACTAAGTAGCTAAGTTAATTTTCTAATTCAAAGTGAGGTAATTCTTAAAAACAATTATTTTTGTAATTTTATCTTGGTCATTCTTTGGTGGAGATCAATTGACTTTTGTGTTAGGAGAAGAAAGTTAGAAATTATCAAGAGTGAAGTGAATTTACACCAAAAACATGACAAAAAATGAGCAAGCATATAAAGAATAAGCTAGTTATTAACCTTCACATCAGTGGCTCTAATAGTCCGGGAATTTTTGCTTCGGTAGAATCGATAACAAACAAAGGCCACAATCAAGATAACAATGAAGACCACGATCACTATAATTGCGATCACCCACCAGAAGAAGTGGCATCTGATGGAACGGTACGGATAGTCAATACACTGATACCTTTCCAATGAGTTGCGGAGCTCTTCCTTACGAATGGCATAACTCCTATAATGGTCTTCAAACTCGAAGTCTCGTCGGGCGCACCGGTACTGGACGGCCGTTTCCATGCAGTCGACAATGTCCCAGGTGAAACAGCACAGGTATTTGATCTGTCTGTCTGTATAAGTAGTGGAGCCCCAGTCGACCAGAGCTTCGGTCCGACATTTCTGGAATTCAGGGTCGTTTTCGACTCTGGCGTCGCACATACGGCCAACACTGAATGGCAGATTCCCGAACGGTGACAGTTCGTGGCCGTTGTATAGCTGCTGTCCGTAGGGCTGACCAGGGTATTGGTTAAATTGAGGCCTGCTTTGGGCTATCGGGTTGTAAAATTGATTGCCCGGCTCTAATTGTGACCTAGAGCTGATTATCATCATGTTGATCAAAATAAGTATGGTAAATAATGAGCAGTACATTTTTAAATGTTAGGATGAGCTTGCACTTTTCTAAAAGTTTCACAAATTTAACTTGTAAGTTCTAAACATCCAATAGTAAAAAAAATAACACCAAGCACTTTATTTTAGAACTTGATTAATTTATAACATAAAATAAATATAAACGTGTAACTAATTTTTTAATTTTGCTGGTTTAATATTTAATCAGATATACTTTTAAAGTGGTTCCTAGTGTTAGCACAGAATAGCTCAGAATAGTAAATGAGTGAGAATTAACTTTTCATTTCATCACTAAATAGAATCCGAGTCTTTTTGTTAACGAAGTTTTTACCTAATTTTTGAGTCAATTAGTAATACATTTATTATTCATTTGTGACAATAAAAAACATTTCGTTTTCATTGGAATTAGTGGAATGAGTCCCAATTTTTTTTGTTAGTCAATAGGACTTCCCTTTTATTCATCCCTTTCTCCGACTATATTAGGAAATGATAAATATTTTTCGTTTTTCAATAAATCAGAATATTTTTTAACGACAGACAAAGAAAAATGTATTTTAATATATATTTGTTAATAAATAAAAATATATAACAATTACTTACAGGTTTGTAAACCTTTTGTGAAGAGATTGCCAAGCTCATAAAATTTATATAAAAAGCCCTGGTATTTTTTCACCATTTTTTAAACTAAAATACCCACAATAGACGAAATATTTATAATTTTCGAATTCAGTCGATTTAATCATTGACCCGACCACCTTGCGCATCCCTGGTTTAGCACATCCGATAAAAAAGTACTCAAACTGAAGGCTATTATTATTTATTTTTCGACACACTTTTGATAAAAATCCAATTTTGAAAACATGAAATGGAATTTATATTTATGCTGGTGATCCTGGTAACAACACCATGTTAACATTCAGGTCAGTATGCCTTAAAAACTATAAATTTACATTGTTTTGATATTATTTTTAGTCAAATAAGCACGATTAATAATTTGTGTGGCAAATTATTAATTTTATTCAGTGTTATTTTGGATATCTTGCTCATTTAATTGACAAATATGATAAGGTTTATCAATTATGTTCTAGTTAACATTAAAATTTTATAAATTCTTTATAAATTAGGATAAAATAAGTTATTGATGTTAATTGATTAATAAATTATTTACAAGATTAAAATCTGAGGTTAGAAGTGTTGATCAGAATACTTTTCTCTTGACTTGGCACTGGCCAGTGAAAGGGTCGAGGTGAATGCATTTCCTCACAAATTGCCGATAGATTTCAGTTATAATCCTGGCAGATGCTGAAGACACTGAACCGAGACATTCTTTGAATCTTTCGTCACATTCACAGCTGCTTCTAAAAAAGCACCCAGGTGTTAATTAGGAAATATATCAATTTAACTGGTACTTACATCTTGAAGCCATTGTTTTTGTACTCGCACAGTTCGCCACCAGGATTAATTCCAAGGCCACAATGGTCGTGTTCCCGGCAGCACATGTCTGTGCCAGCTTCCGGACCCAAGTCCTCGAAATGTCGGGCTCTGGTGCCCGGTCCGCACCATTTCGTAAATGGAAAGGTAATGCCATTGCCCCCATTGCCAGTACTTCTCAGCACAGAATTCAGGAAAAGTTTCAATATTTTGTTTCTATTATTAATCTGGGCACTAGAAGCGGTGACCAGCATCATAATAACCAGGATAATTGTTGAAACATTCATTGCTGAGTTTAAATTCAAAAATAAAGTTCAAAATTTTTGATGAAAAGAGCGAAACAATTACTAAAATAGTAAATATTTTTAAAGAATTTCCCGTTTTTAAGCCTTAAATACTATTTTAATCTTTTAATTCTGTTTGACTTTCAATAGACTGAGGAGTGGTTGCTCGACACTGGACTCACAAAAAGCTGATGACCTCTAACAGGACAATACTATTATCAAAAAACTAGCTGTAGTTATTCACTTGGAAACTAACCAAGGTCTTAAAAGGCTTTTTTATTTGATTTAGTCACAAGTTTTCACTACTTTTTGAAGGATTTTCAAAGAGTTGTCTCCCTTTTAAATAAATATTAAATCGTTAATCTGTGAAAAGCACTTCATTTTAATGGTACGTGCTAATTCGCCAGCAAAATTTCGTCGGCAAAATTTCACTATCAATTTTGCTGGTTAAATTTTGGCGACGAAATTTTGCTGGCGAATTAGCACCTACCAATTTTGGTACATACGTTCTGTAATCACTAATTTTCTTTGATATCTGACTATAAAGAAGAGATCGATCTGAAAATCTTTTTGATTGAAAGTCACCTAGCTTATGCAGGAAAGCAGCTTTTCGGTGGCCGATTGACCTGTCTTCTATTGATTGCTAAATAATTAGTTTGGGCAGTGATTAACAAGCAATTTATTTAGGCCAGGCAAGTGAGAGCTAACTTTCACTTCAGATGACTGAGGTATGCCCTCACACTTATTCAGACCCTTCCTCTTCTCTCCACAAAAACTGTTTCACCTATTAATTGCTGTAAAATTCCTTAATTATATGCATAATTAAATCATTATCTTCCGGTTTTAACTGAATTATTTTATTGACCATGCGCATGTATTCAATATAATCTAAATTAACTATAATTTATCTTTTATAATAGTTTTCAATATCGCCGATAGTCATTAAAACCAGAATTAACAGATAAACTTGCTTAATATTTTGCTTATTAAATTAACCGAATCGACCTAGTTATTTTAGAACAAATAAATTCCAGAGTGAGCAATGAAATTCTTCGTACTGATTGATTGGTTGAGGATGTGATTTGTGACTTATGATGATAATTGTTTAATTTAAGCAATTTTCTGATTTGCAAGATCAGTTATTGCCTGAATGTGTATTTTTGATGACTTAGGGCTAACATTTCAGAAAATAAAGATAGTTTTACTGACATTACTCACTAACAATTGAAATAATTAATATTTTTTTGAAAGATAAATGACGACAGAATCAAATAATTTTTAACAACCTTTGAAAGACCTTGGTCGTTATCTTTAACATCTGTTTTTGTTGTTTATAAGCAATTGTCTTAAATTGATTGAAATGAATAATTAGTTTAAAATATTTAATTATTTGCCAAAAATGTAATATTTTATGTTTGTTATAGATATCAAGAAAATTATATGTTCTTGCACTAAAGATGATAAATTAATCATGATGTTAGCCATGGTATTAAAAAAAATGTTGTTTGATCATGCAATCAACACCTGAATACGTAGTAAATGGGGTGAAAACCAATTGAATGATTGAATTCTCATCCGAACTAATAATTAGTTATGAATTTTTCTGGGATAGAGTTACACAAACAAATTAGTTTTTAATTACAATAGAACCTTGTTTTTTTGAGAATCTAATTTAAGGCAATCCCCAGTAAAAGAGACATTGTCTCACCGACAGCTCAAATCCAATGTTAAATTATCCAGATTTAATAAAAACTTTAATATAAGACACAGATCAAAATGTACCACAAATTCTTAAGCAGAGGTTATACTGTATTTAGTTATTAATTAGTTGTTAATTGAAATATAAAACATATTTTCCGAAATTGTCTGTGAAATCATGAATGGTCCGAAAATGTTATTAATCTTGCTAGTCCTGTGTTTGTCCATCTATTCGAGTGAACAAAACCGAGACTATGACGACTACATACCATCTTATGGCCGTAGAGGACGTTACCCTCCAAACGCTGGCTATGGAAGGCCCAGCTATGAGAGACCTGAATATGGACCTGGACCTGGATATGGCTATGGACGTCCACGGCGCGGCCGATATAACGTTAACAATTTTAAAGCCAGACATCCATTCGATGAAATCTTGGGAACCGGACTACTCGTTGACAAATCAAAAGATGAGGACTATGGCGCTTTTGGCTTAGGAGGAGGACAATAGAAGGACAACCACTAATAATCCAGTACACTTTTTTGAATAATTGCCAGTATCCAAAACTTATGTATTTTTGTGCGAAATAAAGATTAATGTCATTTTGAAAATTATATTTTAATTGAATCAATCGAATGCAAGTTGGTAACATTCTAATATTAAACAGAAGAACCAAAAGGTTTGCTGGCTGAGAATGTAAAAATCTCTTAACCCTTAAAGTACGGGATAAAAAAGTCGACATTAAGTACTATGCCTGGAAACTTTTTCCATTTCATATTTAAAAGCCTTAAACGACAA
>JAQIWP010001478.1:0-14803 GCA_034695525.1 Euzetes globulus
GAGAGAGAGAGAGAGAGGGAGAGGGAGAGGGAGGGATCAAATTATTGAAAGAAAAGTTATAGATTATATAAGAGAGAGCTGTAAAATGTATGCATTGTTTCATTGAATTTGATGCAAGGTGACAAGTTTTGTAATATTTTCAAAAGTTTCATAATTTGGGCGCTTATATCGATTGCCTTAATAACTGCCTTCAATAATATGACTTTTGATTTATAGCAGTATTTTAAATCAATCGATACGTTGGAAAAATTGTAATCTGTTGTAGTTCTCATACATTACACTATTATTTAGTTATCCTGCTATGTGGCCAACATAGCTTGCTAAAATAATGTGAAATTGGTACAACTAATAACTTATTTCTAGGTTTATTGATTTTTGGTCAATATTCCAAATTTAAACAGGGTAGAATGCACTAAATATTAAATGCAAACGATTGATAAAGATCTTGCAGGGTCATGGAAACTATTTCGGCTCAAATAGAGAACAAATTCTGTATTTTTGATTGAAGTACAGAATTAGTCTGGGACCTTCATTATACCTATTAATAACAGATAATGTTATTTTCATATATTGATTACAGAAATGTTTGGCTTTGGTTAATATAAGTCTAGGTTTCGCTCTGATTAACTATCGGATCAAAAACACGGTAATAATTGTAATGATGGCAATTAATGTCATTTTTGCGGACAATTTTTTTAATTAAATCCAATTGAAAGTCAATGTTTTGGGATTTGCCTGTATGAACTAGATTAGATTCCTAGAATTGTTTGGCTAATTCTGGAACCTTGATGATTGCATTATTAGGTATTATCATCAATGTCATCTACAGCAACGAAATGGCTCTAATTAATTATAATCCCGATTAGATTTGACAGAAAAACATTTTGATTATAATGTTTTCCATCAAAATGAAAGCCCATGATTAATAAGTATGGCATTTTTATGATTATCCCTTCAAATAAAACTGGAATTAACTTCATTCTGAGCAAAAACTTTGTTCAGAAAAACAAATAAAAGTCCCAATAAAATCTACTTTGATTATTTTAGAACTGTGGAAGAACATCTATAATTTTATAAAATGATAATTTGCAAGAACCTACCTCCAAGAAAAATTACACCCAATAATGGAAAAGTCATTAAAATTTCGTTTCGTCATTAAACCAGAAAAATTATTTTAAAATAATGTATTTCCTGAGATAAGAAGAATTTAATGGATGATATTAAATTTGCAAAAGGTCAATTTAACTTACATTCAAAATGATCTTACGATGTGAAGTCTGACTCCAGGACCAGTAGTATGCCTAGAAAGCTGACACGGAATCTAAATTATCTTGATGCCTTTGATTGAAAATATCCTGCTATCTGATGTCTAAAAATTAGATCTAAGTTTGAGAATTGAAACTTTTATTCTTTTGAAAAGAACTTGTTTCTTTTAATCTTTATTTGACATTTAAGATTTATGTACTTTTGAAGCAGAGATGGAATTTAATTTTTTACAAATAGTTTTGACTCCAGATAATCTATAAATAATTTCAAAAATATTTTTAAATTTCAATTTAAACATAATTTTAATTTAATATATTAAATAGATGAAATATTGCGCTAATATTGCGGTCAATTTATTAGAATAATAATTAATATTTTCCTATGGAAACAAATCTCATTAATACTTATGGTTTCTCATAAAAACATTTTCTGAGCCATAAATTAATATTAAATCCAATATATCTTTTGCAGAGAAAAGGCTTCCAATAATTTCATTAATCTTTAGTTAATATTTGAGTTGAAAAGTAAACTTTTTAATGCTTCTTATCATTGAAAATGAGTTATTTATTGCCACAGAATCGAGTGTTCGGCCTTCGAATCAAGGGCTCAAAATTCAGTCGTAGAATATTCTGTGCTTTGACTTAACGTTTTTG
This sequence comes from Euzetes globulus, assembly GCA_034695525.1. Classification (NCBI taxonomy): domain Eukaryota; kingdom Metazoa; phylum Arthropoda; class Arachnida; order Sarcoptiformes; family Euzetidae; genus Euzetes; species Euzetes globulus. The sequence continues at coordinate 1,920 of JAQIWP010001478.1, forward strand.
AAAGAGAAAGCTATCAAATGTTGACTGAGTTTAATCAATCAAATGTGAAAAGTTTGTCGTAGAAGGGAATGAGATTTTAATCAAAATTAACATATTCTGGGTAAAAATTTTTGCAGAAAATATATGTAAAACTGAAAGTCTTATATTCGATGAAAAATTGCATTTTTTCAATCTTTATTCATTGCTGTCTAACTCTGAACTCAGATTTTTTTTGTTACATATTTTTCTAATCAAATTTCAATTAATAAGACAGGAGTGTAATGCATTAGACGCTCAGAAAAAAACTTAAAGGATCACTTGACTTTCAACCCTTGATACAGGATTCCAGAAGTGTTCGATCGATTTTTAATAGAGAATATCAGTGAAAATGAGTTAAGAAGGAGTGAAAGGAATTTCAGCCAAAAGTTATTCTTTGCTATCGTTTCCTAAAACCGTCAAAAACTTTTGTTGACTACAAGTCTTGCGCTTTATGTCAGTTATTATTTCACATTTTTTTATTATTATTATTTGTGCGCCTATTGTTCTTATGGCTGTTCGCTGCGTGAAATCGATCAGCTCGGTAAAGCGATGGGAGAGAAATAGAGAGATGCCAGCGCTAGATTGTTATGCCCTTGGATTGTTCACACAATGAAGTGCTGTGCGTTATATGAAATGCCTGTAACAGTGCTGCGGTCTTTGCGATTACCAGTCATTTACGTCATCGTCCCGTTTGTCTATGATTTGTCAGTCGACTAACGACTCGGCTCTTATGATCGACTCTGGACTTGTCTATCGTCTGATCGGACGAAACAAAACTAAAAGTCTGTTTTATATGTTTAGTCAAAGATAAAAGTTGTGCTCTTAAGTCAATGTGGACTTCCGATTTGGCACAGGCATAGCTCTTTCAGTCAGTGCGTGAAGAATCAAAACTAAAGAATCGAAAGGCACAGAATCGGTGCTGAGCTCTTTGCTGCTGGACTGTCATCTCTCGCAGTCAGTGTCTGAAGCGCTCTGACTATTCGTGTTTTATATGTTCTTTCATTTGAGATAATCGCCAGTCTTTTCATTGCTCACAACACCAGACTTTCTTAACAAAACTTTGGCGAAGAAGAAAGTGATGAATGACTTTGGAATCGACAAACATTTGGTCTCAGATAAGCAAAAGTATCCAATCTTTGAGATCTGTTTGACATTGCATTTTATGTGATACTCCTCGGTGTCATATATAAGTCAGAATATTCTGAGCTTTGTCTTGACTCCAAAGAAAAGTTTGAAATCAGATTTAAATAATTTTTCCTTCAAAAATTGTGCAGAAATTCGAAATAAAAAGTAAGAATCTTAATCTTGCAATTTATTTTTTAAATTCAATCATAATCTAGCTTCTTTAATTGAATTTTATTTTTGACTTAAAAGTTTTATTTGAATTTTCATCCCATTTATGTCTATTTTTAAACTCATAAACTAATAGTGTATTTCGTTTTGCCATTCATTTACTTCAAAGGCTTTTTCCATTTTGACGATTTTGTTTGACATGAAACGTTTCAATGCAATGAATACCATAATTATTTTTATTATGATTTTTGTTGGCAAAAACCAATCGCTGAATAGCAATGAATTTATTCAAGAAAATTGTCTTATGAATCGCGTGAGACATTCAAATGAGTTTTTTTTCTTTCTTTCAAAGTTTGATTAATTTCTGTTGACATAAGAAATTATTATCTGACTATTCATAAGAAAAATTACTTTACTTTCATTATTCTTTTATCATATCTTTAAAGTTTTATATGATTTATAAAAGAGACAATAGTTTTATTTCTCATTTAAGTTATCGTTCAAATAGTCTTTCAATTCAAACAGAAGAGAGAAGTAATAAGAAATTATTTGCAAAACAATTTAAATGAGATAATAATGAAACTGTAATTTTCATTATAATTATCGTAAAGTCCTTGAAGCAAAGTTTGCTCTGAATTGAGCTTTGAATAAATTTCTATCAGAAGCATACGTACTGCTAATGATCTAGCTAGCTTTGATCGATTAAATTTTTATTCTTAAATGTTGGCGCATCAATGTAAATCGGCCAAGGATCGATTTAGTTTAGCTTTGTGGTGAATTAATCTAACGTTCACAACGATTCTGGTAGTCATTAATTCTAGTGTTTATTTTTCGTTAAGATATCTCATTATTCAAATTCTTGGTTGAGTTCAAGTCCTGTATTTGATAGGTTTGTCCCTTGCAAACAGAGCACTTAACCGTATGTTTGGTCAGCTTTGCAGTGAAGACCAGCTATTGATAGGAAAACTGTTTAACAATAGTGGAGAGCATTGAATCTGATTTCCCAAAACACAGATTTCTATAGCAAAGAGAACTACTAATTAATTAGAGTTAATCAAATCGATTACTCTCTTAATCGTAATTGTATTCGTATAGCGGGGTATCGACTCTTGGCTTATCACCAGTTGTGACATCTCTTCTTTTCCTCTTTTGCTTTTTAATAGAAAAAGAGGGCTTTCATTGCATTCCATTCATTCCATTAGTTGTGTCATTAGATAGACTGCTATTAACAGCGCTGTGTGTGTGTGTGTATGTAGGGTTTCCTAGCACATTCCAGTCCTACAGAACAAGCGCTCCAATGACAATAGCTATCAAACATTTGATTGAAGTTTTTTCATTTATTTTGAAATACATGCTAGTACCTATACTAGTATAAAATATGAAAATCAATTGAATTATATTCTCATTCTATGAGTGATTGAGTTTTTCTTTGGATTTTTTTTTCAGTCATTTTTCTTGAATTCAAAATCTCCTATGTATTGAACGGAACAGAAGAGAAGCAAAAAACGAAGAATAAGTATAAGTAATGTTTTGATTTCTGCCAGATGTCAGACAGAGTTTTCAAGAGGACTATTGAATTTTCCACTTATGAAAAAGTCACTGATTTATGATTATATAAAGCACTGGCGCCCAAAGGATTTCCCTATTATTTCGAGTATTTTTCCCCAAATAGTAGTCATAATATTTGTCGAAAATCGAAAAATAAATTCTTTGAATTTTTTTTCTCAATTGATTACAAGAATTATCAGAATTGAAAATGTTTTACAAAATTCAAACTTTTTTTTGATATAATAATAAATTTTGACAAACTTTTCAGTGGAAAAGAACAGAATAAATATCAATAAATTGTTTGAAAAAACTTATTCGTCGTTTGATTCGATTTTTTATGGCTTTGAAGTCAAGTCTTTCGAAAAGATCTTTCATTTCATTTTGAATCTCAGACTTAGTTTTTTGACATCAAATTTATGCCAAACAAACAGAACTTGTGGTCAACATTTTCCGTCCCCTAAATCCCTGACATAAATCCTGATGTTTTGATGTTCTTGGAAATAAAGTTTGAGCTAATATTTTATCCACAATTATCCGGAATATTCTTGAGTTAGTGTACGCTTTTTGGCATTCAAATAAATTGGTTATATTTGGAGTTACCAAAGTTTATCCAAAACTTGTCTGATATTTATGTTATTTCTTATGAAATCAAATAAAATTCAGAGAAAAATATTTTGATTCCCTCTAAAAAAGGTATTAATAAATAGGGATTTCATTCGTAAACTAGACTTCGTATTTGTGCAAAGATTTTATCCATAGATTTATTTGGATTTTCGTTCGGCAACTGCTATGAAATAAGTTATGCCTCTTATATAATAAGTGGAGCATAAAAGATAAATTTATTGCACACTTTTTTGGGCGGACTATACACTCAGTAGATTCTTGAAAAATGTCTTAGAAATCAATTGAATGAACAGAGAATTTATTAGAAAAAAAAGTTTTTAAGTCCTGAATAAAGAGATTTTTTTCCGCAAAGAATTTTCGAATGACTTTCGGCGCAGAAAAGTTTGATTTCCGTTAGTTTTAATCGGAAGAAGAATAACTCGAACTCTTCAGTCGTCAGTTCACAGATTTAGAGCAGGAATGCCTTCATTTCAACTCTGCTTTCCTTTTGATTTGTCGTATGAAATATAGAATCCAATATATCTGTATTTTTCACACAAAAAATATCTTTCAAAAGTATATATTAAGTCACGGTTTAGAACAGGCGTTAAAACTTTTTTAAGCTTTTTCTGTATGTGCTGTGCTTTTGAACTGAAGAAAAAATTTACTCAATTCTATCACAGATTTAGGGGAAAGCCGTCTCTCTCTCTCTCTCGTATTTCATTTTGGAAAAAACTGGAATAAAATATTGCGAAAAATGTTCATTAAGTCTGAAAGACGATTAAAAACTAATTAAAATATCCTGAATAAAGAATTGTGTTAACTTTAATTAAAAAAGAGTCAAGTTCACAAGTAAAATAATAAAAAAGGTACATCCATTGTCAAAAGTGTTTCATAGTTTAATTAATTTTAGACAATTTTTTACTGTCTGTCAGACTATAGTGAAAGTCATTTGAAATGACGAATAAATTCAATAAAGACTGACACAAAAGGATGAATTGAAAATAAAATTTGATTTATTTTTTGGGTGAAAAGCAAAAAATAAACTAATCGTTTGATTGTCGTCTGGCGTCCAATTCAGATATAAATAACCTTAACTACTGAAAAAGAAGAAAGATAAAAAAATTATAGAATTTTTCAATCCATTGAATAAAAGAACAATATTTCCAATGAAAAAAAATTCTGACTGAACTCAAGAAAAAATTTAATAATTTTTTTTCTAATATTAGACACGATTTAATATATCATATAATTTTGAGAATATTCTTGCCTTTAAACCATTAAATTGAAATTTTTATACCCGAGTAAAAAAAGAGATGGCTTTTTCACTGCTCTAATAACAAATTACTGGCAATAAATTTGATTTTTTAGACTTGTGTTAAGCCCTTCAATAGGCTTCTCTAGGCGTAAATCAAAGCTATAATTTATTGTGTTTTGTAGTATTTATTTCATAGCATTTTTGGGTTCATTAATAAGGCTTTTCTCTGTCGGCAGTAAAATATTTTTTTTATTTATTTGACTCGACTTTTGAATTGATAGCGCCTTTTATTATAAACCGACGAATAGAGCCTACGATTTAAGATCTTTAGACCAAATTAAATGATTATTACCCGCTATTATGAATTTAATTTATAATCTAGTTTATTCTCAAATGGCTGTAAAAATTATTCCATAAAGCCATTACTCGGAATGATCCTGAACTTCTATTGTTGGTCTACTTCGATTTTAATGTGTTAAGGGGATTATTTTCCAAGTTTCGTTTATGAAAATTAATTTTTGACCAGAATGATCAGGAATGAACTTGATTAGATGAGCTTGTAAAATGAGTAAAATATTTGATGAATCAATTAATTGGATCGGTTAGTCAGTAAAATCAAATTAATCCTGTTTATCTTTTTCTGCAAATGTTGTTGTTTGGAGTAAACTACCATTTTTATGTATGGCCCGCATCTCTATGTCTATGTTTTGGTTAAGATGCAAAGCCAGTGCTACTGTTTGCCTCTTTTATTGCGATGGCTGTGACCTCACATCCGTTCAAATAGGGTTTGAGTTGAGGCAAAACTTTTATAGCGATTTATGGCTCCTTAAGGACTCATTTATTGGTCCGAAAACGAATCGGAACAGCGGTTTATGCCGTTAATCAGTGCTATTTGTAGGCCAAAAGTGAGTCCAAACTCAGACACTGATTACTGGTTTATTTTCACTGTTTTGGTTGAAGCAAAGTTTTACACTTAACTTACTTATAAAGATTTCTACCCTAAAGTTAAACTCCAATAAATTTAGGGCTGTTTTGCAAACTAATAGAACAGAACTATTCTCATATCGATCTCATTTCACCAAAATGTCATTGTTATTAAACTGAGTCAACCTGGATAACAATGTCCTTGTTTAATCAATTTAATGAATTTGTTGATAACTACTCACTAAATACTGAAAACAGCTTATCAATCAATCAATCAGTGTAGCAACAATACAAAGATGTACCAAGAGTACTTTCATGATTTAATAGAGAATTTTATACCTGTATCCTATGTTCAGTTCTTTTGAGTGAAAATCAATTAATTTAATTTAATGAACAAGAATTTAATATTAAACACTTAAATGAATGTTTCAAATGAGAAATTCTTAATTATTAATGAGTTTGAAATCATTTGTCAGTTATTGTTAATTCAATTAATAAAAACATGTTTGAAATTTCAATTATTTAACTAACCTAAAACATTGAAGGGCTCATCAAGCTGGTTTGAACATTTCGATGAAGCTTAGGCAAGCTTAAATGTTATGCAAAAGTTTTCTATGATTTGTATAGGTACTCTTTCTATGGAATTTTTGGACAATCTTTGAAATAGTGGCAATGTCACCATTTTAGATTAAATATTTTCTAATATTGTTTAAATAACCTGAGATATATTGCAAAGATGTTTTATGTTCTAAACCGGGTAAAACAATTTTTGAAACTATTGGATAAATAGTTATTCCCTTACCCCATCACTGATTTTATACTATTTCAATATTTAAAACCATATAAATAATACTAAAATTTATTTCAGTTATATTTCTCTGGTTTTACACAGAAATCAAACTTATTTGATGAGCACTTCTTCCTCTGTATTGCAATAAGAAAAGATTAAATTTGTCTGGAATTCAGTGAAATAATCTGTTAATACTTATGTCACGAAACTCTAAATCCAAAACCAAGGGACAAATATTGCAATTATTCGATACTTAAAACTCACTAAAGAAGATTAGAGATTATATTCTTGGTTAAAACCGGAAAGTGTAGCAGTATATTGAAGTTATTAACTGTTAATATTCATTCCTCTCTTGTTCTTAATGTTAAAAAAGGTATCAAACAAAAAGATAAAATGTTTTAGAGCAAAATTGTTCTTAGCCAGGCAAAAGCAAAAATGATTCGTAAATGGAGTCTATAGTTTCACTTTAGACTAATTTATCCTTATCTAACAGCTATACAGTTTTCCAGAGAAGTCATGTTTTTTTTCGTGAACAAAATTTTTCTACTCTATTATAGGCAGAATTAAAACTTTTGGTAAAAAGGCTTTTACTTAAGAAATATAAGTCCATCTCCTTCCCCTAGGTCTCTCTCTCTCTCTCTCTCTCTCTCTCTCTCTCTCTCTCTCACGGATTCTTGAATAACTTTTTTCTTTTAAATAAAATATATTCAAAATACTCGACATTACATTAATATTAATAATTCTTTTTGTTCGGCAATTTTAATGAGAAAACATAAGTTATTATTTCGTAGGATTCGTGAAAATTCAATTCAAAAGGCAATGTTATAAAGAATGGAAAATGTGATAATTTATTTGAGATAATGGACTCTGCATTAGATTTAGTCAGACATTTGCTTTTGGATTCAATTTAAATGAATAAATGAATGAATTATTTAATCCTTTAAAACTATCCTTTTCTCTTTTGAAAAGATTTCACAACCATGAGTTAGAACCTGATTTTTAAAAGAAATGATCCTTGAATTCAAAATTCTTGTTTATTTTTTAGTTCTGTTTTTCTGTTTGGGCTTTAATTTCAATTTTAAATCAGAAAAATAAGTTTTATTTCTGTTTGGCTTTAATTTCTGAACAAAGTCTCAAACAAACAGAAAGTTTGTTTTGAAAATGTTTTTAACACTGTTTTGAATTGAATTATTTTTTAAAAACTAATACTTGCTTTTGAAAGAGACTGTACTCCTTTTGAAACCATGGGATAAAAAGAAAAAGAGTCAGAGAAACCTATTCCATGTTTACAATTGAATTAAATATCAAATGTATGGCAAAGGATAGAGAAAAATAGGAAGAATTGTATCAACGATTCAATCAGAAAAATAGTGAATAAATTTCAATACATAACAAAGTGAGTGAAGAATTCGCTATCAGTTCAGTGATGAAAGTATTTTCATATCAAACATTTGAAATGAAAATATAATATTTGCATAAAAACTCTGAGGCATTGAATTTAGTTTCTGTTTTGCTAAAATTTTTTTTTTGTTCACCAAAATTGAAAAGTTTCGAAAATTTCTGGTTTTTTGACAGAAAAGAGAAGTTCTTTTCATTCATTTGATTTTGACGTTAAATATATTTGCGAACAGAAATTAATTCATTATAAATGAAATGAATAAAAACTGTTAGAAATGCCCGGAGAACTATTCCCATTCAAACAATGTTTCATCTTTTTTTCTCTCAATTTTTCATTAAACTCAACCAACAAAAAGCTGTGAAATGATTGGACGAAAATTATTTACAGACGAATGGCTTAAATATTCATTAAAATCACTTTAGAATCGATTTACACAGAAAGACAAATCCATGACACTATATTAGCTCGAATATATAATTGACAAAATGACCAAGGTTAACCAGAGATAAACAAAACAAATTTCGAGATAAATAGGTCATTTCAATTATGAAATACCACAAAAATAATTATAATCAAATCGGCCCTGATTAGCTCTTAAAGCAAAATATATTTGAGCGTAGGTCGATTAACACTGTTTATGATAAAATTTTCTAAAGACCAGGATTTTATTCAAATATTTATTGTCGTATAAATATTTGACTCAGTAGTGTGTGACTCAGTGGTTGATTATCAGTGGCTGATTATAAAATGATTAAAGTCAATTTGGATGAATTAGAGCTGTGATAAGTGCAACAAAACTTGCCAAAACATTAAAAGGATGTTAAAATGTGTGACATTTTTGTAAAGTTACAAATAGGAAATTTAATTACTGAGACATTAAAATGTGAATATATGAATGATTTTTCACTAGTTAAGTTAATTAAAAAAATTTGTTTTTACTTGAAAATCAATTGAAATGGATCTATTATGTTTTAGTTGGTTCACTTCATTTTTAATGTAGTCCTTTATTATTAGACTAGCGTTATATCTAATCAAATGACTTTTGCATTGATTACGAGTTTCTGGTATCAGTTGACGACAATTGTACTCAAGTTTTTGAATAATGAATAGAAGTCTCTAATTGTTAATCGAAATGAAACGTGTATTGCAGTCAAAGTAAATGTCATTTTCTATTATTTATAGCTCAAAACACAAATTGGAATAATAACAAATTGGATCGGCACAGGACTGGTACTAAACACGACGACGACAAACAACTATAATCACAACAAAAGTTTTCTATAATAAGAATAATTGAGAGAAAACAACTGACAACACATTGGACTGACATCTCAAACAAATTAGAGTCCAATGTTTTCAGCGAAATAACGATTGAAAAAAGTTCTTGACTCAAATCGATTGCCATAACATTGCTTTTGGAAATTGATTTCCTCTTTTTTAAAAAATTCAGAAACGAATAAGACTTTTCTGTTTCGCAAAATATTCCATTGATTTTCTCATCCGAAGAATATTCTCGCATAAGCTGACGAAGCGGTGGCTATATATTGAAGACTAGATCATTTCATATTAAAAAGTTTAAGTGAGCATAAAATGACACGATTTTTCTTTTGAGTGACTTTTATGGCAGTGATAGCCAAGAGGGTAGTGCCAAAAAACAGTAACTTGAACCAATTTCTCTTGAAATACCAAGAAAATTTGTTAGCTACCAAAAACACTTATTGACATCTGACAATTAAAAAAATCAGGCTTTAAATTGCTCTAGAAGCTTTTAGCTTAAACTATGTAGGATTAATCAATGTTAGATTGCTTGGCTATTCTTGTTCTTTACCAAAGTTTAAAGCAAAGAATTTCAGTAATTTTGTCTCCACTGGAAATCATTTTTTGATTCTTCATTTTCCAGTCAACTAATTTCACAGAGCAAAGAGCAGAGGGCCCACCACCAGAATAATGGCCGCGTTTATTGCAAAGCAAATGATGGGTAATCAGCTGTCGGCAGTCAAAGGTAAGCACCCGATTATTGTCAACACTTTTATTCTCTGTTGAAAAATGAGAACAAAAATTACCAAATATTTTGTCGAATGAGAAAAAGCGCGAAAAACTATTTTAAGAAATAATGGTTTGAATTGAAAATAGTTTTTTTTATAGCAAAACGAAAAATGTCTATAAAACGACTCATTTAACAAAATTCCTCTAAAAAACAAATAAGTGGCTATTTGTTCTAGCATGAAAATTAATTTAATGTAAATTTAAATCAAGAAAAATCGTTATTAATTAAGTCTGGTTATAAACGATGCCAATTTGAAAGCAGTTTTGTTTAGTTTTACCTTTTTTTAGCACAAACTTAATGATAGCTAAAACTTAATTATCCAATTCATTGTCTTTTTTATTTTCTGCGCTTATTCTGTGCTTATTCTGTGCTTATTCTGTGCCAATGCTTTGTATTTCATCTGAAAATTGTCTTCGATTTCTAAGTCATTGAATAGACTTCTTATTGAAGTTGAAAATCGTTTTATTTTCTCATTTGGTTTTTAAGTCGAAACAGTTATCCCACAAAATAACAATTGGTTTAATGTAAGGCAATATTTTCGATATTTATGCAATCTGTTTAAGTAGTCCCCCGAGTGATTAGTTTGGGCACAAATCAAGACTTTCCTCTTCACAACACTGTTAATGTCTTTGCTCAGAATGAAATTTTTGTATATAAATCAGTTCTAATCTAAAAGATTATTGTATTAAAAGTGATTTAAAGAATATTCAAGAATATTATTTTAATTTTCTTATGTTTGTCTTCATTTTAAACAAGCTTAGTTCAGAAAGTTTTGATTACAATTTATAAAGGAGTGTGCAAGGTCCGTGGGGAATTTAGGGGGATATACCGAAGGATATGACATATTTTCATACCAATATCTGAGGGCATAAAGAGGGATATTTTAAAAATGGCGGACGAAAACGTCCATTTTCCGTCATTTTGTTCTTATTTTTGGAAATTTAAAGAGTTAATTAGTTTTATTAAGCCATAATTATGCTGTTATTAAAGTTAAAATGCTAAATTTCTTAAATTAAGGGACAAAATGGCAATTTTTGTGACCACCATTACTAAAAATGGCAATTTTTGTCAGTTTCTCTACAGGTGTTTTTATGGGGCAATTTTTTCAAATCTAGGGGAATAAATCACCAATTCTCAGACCTAGGGATATTTCAGAAATTTCCTTGCACACCCCTGCAATTTATATTATGGAGAATTGTTTTTCATTTACCATTTCAAAGATAACTAGTTTTTATAATTGAAGGAAAACAAGTAAAATTGCAATTATTTTTGGATAAAAACAATTTTCTGTATTACAAATACAGCGATAAAACACGAAATATAAGTAGGAATTCGTTGAGAAACTGAATTTTCTCGGATTATTTTTTGATATGAAATTCATACCCATTTTAATGATAAAACACATATTGCTTTTGTAAAGAATTTAATCCTTATTTCATGAGTTTCTTTATTTGAGCAAGTTCTCCAATTTCTCCATCATTCATGTTAACGTAAATTGATTAGGTCATTAATGGAAATAAAAAATTATTGCCAAGTAATAAATTGTCATTAAGAGTTATAAAACTTTCGATATGGTTGAAACTCAGACATATTGAGCAAGCTAAAATATTAGGCACCCGATTAGGGTTTCCGATAAAATAAAATCTTTGAAACAAAATAATTTTTCATAAGAATAAGAAAAAGATAATAATAATAAATGACTTTTGAAAAGAAATCCAATCACAAAATGAAATGCTTTTTTTCAAAGCGAATAATTTATGAGACGTTTTCTGTTTTCCTTTTGATTTAATTTCGTGACTATTCTTCTCTTTAAAGACAAAAAGCTAATGAGTTTTTTTTCCAAAGAACTTATCTATCGATTACTGTCTCTTGATATACAATAGAGAACAAAAAGCAACTCAGAGATGTCCAAAAATGACCTTTGTTAAACTTTGAATGCCATTGAATTGATAAACTTGACTAGAACCCCCTTTCTAAAGCAATTGGATTGACACAAAAAGTAGAATTGTGTTAACATTTCCCAAACTGGTAAGAAATAATTGACTTAACCCTTTGGTGAGCATCTCTGGACATAGAAGTCACCGAAAACTGTGGCAAAAATGCCATTTCCAAGTTGAAAGAATTTCTTCTTCTTTTGTATTTGATTTCGAAGTCGATATCGATTTTTCGATTGAACGGAAACGGAGTATAGATTTTCAATCAATTCATTCAATAAAATGAGTCTTACATTAAAACATTGTGGAAATGAGAGGAGAAGAAAGCAATTCATGGAATATAAGTCATTCATAACATTGAGAAACAAATGTCATGTCAGGCAGTGATACAAATATTTTAGAGCATATCATCACTAGTGATATGTGAGAACCGTTTCCCCTATAATTTGATTTCTTTTGAGCACTGGTAGAGATCGATGGCATACATGTATGAATTGGTGGCCAAAGTGAGCCTTGAGTTAGAAATTGAGATAAAAGAATGAGTGGAAAAGAGAGCGAAATAAGAAGTAAAGAACGGTTAGAGGACAGACAGTAGGAGACGCCGCCATCGAGTCTGACGCCAAACAAATGAGCCAACAATTGATCATAAAATAGAAAAGAAGACTCTGGAGATGGAACAGCACTAAAAGAGATGAGAAGAGTAGAATAAGGATGAGTCGAAGAATAGGAACACTGCAGCACAACTCGTTTCGGTAGTTGTGCTGTTCGTGACTGACGTTACACTCAGATAGTTATGGATGTCTTAATGGTAACATCCGTTTAATTCATTGAACGCAAATATAAGAAATCCGTTGCCTTATAATTCTAATGCATACTATTCTGTGCACATTCCTGACTCAACCACCAGAATTTTAGTCTCACTTTATTGTTCACATATTTATGAAAAAAGTCATTAAATAATTAAATTCAGAGATAAGGAACTCAACGATTCAGAGATTTGCATAACTCTCTCTTTGTCTCCTCTCTCTCTCTCCTCTCTCTCTCTCTCTCTCTCTCACACACACACACAC
>JAQIWP010001479.1:0-14794 GCA_034695525.1 Euzetes globulus
TGAGGGAGAGGGAGAGGGAGAGGGAGAGGGAAAGGGAGATCAGTTTCTTAAGAAACCCATTCTACTGAACATATTTTCAAATGAGTAATTTTACTAATAAACATGTTTCATTTTTCAAGGTATTATAGTTATGGAATCAATTAACACTGATAATGCAAGACAAGCTCAAGTCAAAGTTGTTGGAATGGGTGAACGAAGATGTACCCTGACTATTACTGCCCCTAATGATAAGGAATTTGTTGCAGTCATAATTGCCAGTTCAGTCAGCACTTCCCGTTCTTTTAGTCTATTTTCAGGAGTTAGCTCAGGAATAAGTTTGATTTCGAATTATATCTTGCAAATTTCAGATTGGTTCCGCAAACAAGAACAAAAACAAAACGACAAAAGCGAAGAAGTTGAAGGAGCAAACGAAGCTGACCAAGAGAAAATGACTTCTTATTCCCAGAATACTGAAGAGTTTGAAAATGATTTTCATTTAAATTATTACATTTAGAATGTGCTTACTTCAATATTTTTGAAAGTTGATCTAGAAATTATTTTAACTTTAAATAACCTATTACACTTTATTTGTTTAGTTTAGCAGAATAAGTGCCTGTAATAAATTAAACCAATTATTCAAACGAATTATTTGAGAAAAATGTTGGATTTATTTTTTTATCATCAGCAAGCAAATTATTTTTATTAAAAAAGAAATTTGAATTGAATTTTATTTTTATGACAATTGCACATGGATTTACAAGAATATTAGCGTGCAAGTGTATAATTGATAAGTTTTATTTTATAGATATTTTTACAATAATGGTCTATTTTTTCTTATTTTTTCACTCTTAGCCAATAATTGATTTTTCTTTTAATAAACATAATTGTATCGAAATTACCATTTTACTTTAGTTCTATTTTTGATCATTAGCTGATGCAATGGTGCTTGAATCAGGGCTCTGTGTTGATATCTTGGCCTCACTTGTGGCAGGCCAAATGGGTTGCCAGGGCTGATTATTAGATGTCGGATAATTGGGATAGCCAGGAAAATTGGGGAAAGGAAAGTTGGGTTTAATTGGAATGTTAGGTATAACTGGAAATGGTGCATTAGGTATTGGTAAAAATGACACGGGTCTGACACTGGGTGTGTTATCTAATGGTATATTTACAGGAGCATAGGCTAGAGAAGAAGGAGGGTCAATTGTTGGTGGAGGAGACTGGAGGATTGGGCGATGTTCGGGAGGCGGGTATATTCCAGGGTAAGGAAATGGTAGTTCAATAGGCTTTTCAGGATAATCTTGATTAGGCTTTGCTGGATATCCGTCAACAGATTCTGGGTAATCGTAAAATGCGTCGTAGGTCAGTTCGGTGTCATATGACGGCCACTTATTGTCACGTGGTACAGTCGGTCTCTCACTCATTGTCTTTTCCAGGTATTCCTCAGGTATTTCAACGTAAACGTATTTTGACTTCAGTTCGAAACCAAGAGCACAATTCGCCAGAAAAATAGTTGTAAACCAAAACTTAAGTTTCATTTTCATGTATCGATTGAATTGTGAACTGAATTTTAATTCTGAACTTTTATCAGGTATAAAACTATCATTAAATACATGGTAAACATCTGGATAACATTTGAAACATGCTAATTTATGTCAAATTTACATTTAATAACATATTCGACTTTTATTTCTTGCTAGACCACTAAAATATTTTCAGGTTAAATTATATAATTCATTGATCATGCCAAAATTAGCTGAAAAGCTTACCTTAGCTTACAGTTCTTCGATTGATTAACGCGACATTTCAATGACTTTTAGAAATAAAAGGACACAAAAGCCAATTATCTGCCAAAATGAACAAGAATGAAAAATTCAATTTAATCAGTCAACCTGACCAGCAGTCTAACCTCGTAACCACGGTTAGAAGTAATTATAAATAGCTTCCAGCAATAGAAACCAACTTTCCTTTCAGCAATTCCTTCCAGGAATGTCAGAATCTGATTAATAGACAAGAATTTAATTAAAAGTTAATCTTGATGATAAGATACCTTGATTCTACTCTGAACCGGTAGATTTTTGGTTTTACTCAATGAGCTCATAATTAGCTTGTGCGATTTGTTGGCCTCCAAATAGACTGTGGCACAGATATTGATCACAAGAAGGATCAGTGATATGAAGAATATGTCAAAATAAAAGACAAAAATTCTAATGAAAAACAGCATTTGGCCGAAGGCTAAGAAAAATGTCATAGTGCTAAGTATAGCGCCACAATTGATCCAGACTATCAATATAAAACCACTCCAGTAGTTTCTATTGTACTCGGTTATTTCAGCATAGATCTTGGTCAACTCATCTATACTGTTCAAATAGGCTAAGTTTCGGCGTTTTAATCCTCTCTTCAATCGATTGTTTACTTCATTTAGTTTTGACTTCAAATACAATGCAATTAAATAGAAATAAATCAATTGCCAGACACTCATGTTATAGACGGTACTGACAATTAGGAACCACCCCATAGAATGGGGGATCACAATAACAATTAATTGAAGCCACGATGAGTTTAAGTAAAATGAGAACAGGTTTATCAAAAATATGGATGAGCTCAAAGATAAGGGCAAATATTTGCCGACTTTGAATAGCAGTCGCACTCTTTCAATAATATGTGTGACCACCGGTTCGCTAATCAGTCCAATAGAACTTGGTGGGATCTGACCAGCAATCATGTCAAACAGGGGCAGATAGGAGGGTCTGACCCCTCTCCAATAATTGCAGTAATTAAGTATTTGGTTTTCAAAACTCAATAATATTGTGAAGATTACGGTTAACTCAAAATGTTTTGGAGTACCGAAAATGAATCCAAAGTCTCCCACTTCACGATAAAAGTCCATACCTTGGTCAGTATCAGAAATGACCAGTAATATAACTGAACGGATTAAGTAAGCACATTGAAATAAGAATAAAAGTAGTGGATGGCGAAACTTGCTGCGCTCTATATCTCTGTTACTATATGGTGACAGGCCAAACTTGTAGAAATGAGTGCCAGCACTTTGGATCCGCATATCAGGACCAAGAACACATTTTGGGTCAAAATCTTCTTTTAAACTTGCCATTGTGGAGAACACAGCATTAACTGTTGTCGAGAACATTAAATCGATTCTAGAAAAACAGACCAAATCTAAAATAAGTTTACAGAATGGGCAGAATATTCCTAATGTCAGACAACACGAAATGTCGAAAATAAATGAGTCAGAACTTAATTACAGGTACATAATAATAATAATAATAATAATAATAATAGTTACTTATTATTTATTGCTCTTATTGCTAATGCTTATTAGTTTAATGCTTTCAACTAGTTTTAAGAATATAATTGTCCATTAATCAAGTTGCATTTTCATGGAAATGACCGTTGCTTAGAAAATATACTACTATTGTATTAATCAATAAATTGCTAAAATTAATGTTGAAAATTTTATCATGCATTTAAAGTTAACGTATAAATAAAGTAAATTCTTTTTAAAAATATGCAAGTGCAAGTGAAACTTAAAATTTTTATTTGTGTTATATAATATCAAATTTGAAATTTAAATTAAATAATAAATAACTTCATAATAAAAATGTCTGATATTATTGAAAATTCGTCTATTATTTCAATGTCACTATTGTTTATTCAGACAGATTGATGACCTCGAGCATAATTTAAAACTTTAAAAACTGTATTATTTAAAAATAATAATAAAAGCATTTATTTTTCGACAACAAAACATTTTGTTTAGAAATTATTTTATTTATTTTTCTGAAAAATCATTTCAATCGAAAACATTTTAATACAAAATCATTACAACAAATATAACAATAATAAAAGCAACTTATTCTGTGACACAGATTTTATTATGTCATCCCCTTTTGACAGAAAAAAAAATGAAAAACACAATTTTTGATTCACTCATTTCATTCAACACCAGAGCTTAACCTCGATTAAAATGCCAGAAAATGATTCTTAATTACTATTTAATAGTTTTATTCTATTTATTTATTTATTTAAAGCTAATTATGGCCGGAGTTCTGCAAAACTTGGTTGACGTCAGTAAGTCTTAACTCACAAAGTTTTGGTCATTTTATCTTTTAGAGTCTATCCTCGGTTTAAGAGAATTTATGATTCCTGACAAAACTGTATCTAATATTGGAGCTTCTCTTAAAACTGGGTAAATTAACATTAGATACCAGGCTTCGATTTGGCAAAACAATGTCTCTTAAAACGAGAATAGGCTGTATTTCTAAAACTCAAATCAAACTTTTTAGAAGGAAATAACGGTATTCGAGAGATAAGAATATTATACTACGAACAGCAACAGACTGTACCCAACATACCGACAGCCTATCCAATAATCCGTGGTCTGCCTCTGTTTGCCGAAGTCGATTTTGTGCCTAGTGAGTTTATTTACCAAGTTATTAATATGTTTCTCATCTAATTGATGCTGTGTTGTTGCCAAGAGTACATTCCTCAGCTGACTTATTATGTGGCGGTTGCCGTGCTTCTGCCCGAAAAGATACGTAACAAACAGTGGTATATCGGATACCATCAGGAAGTGTTCGAATGTCCCAAATGTCGTTTGTGTACAAACAATAATCAGTCCTACACACTGCCCGTCACACTTTATTTGCCAGATGATGGATGGTGTGCTCAGGTAGGTCACCGTGATCGTTGTCACCATGTTTATTTAATTTATTATCAATTTGTTTTCATAAGCCATTAAAATATTGACTTAAAATGTTTTTATATCTTCTTAAATAAGGGTGAAAAGGGTGACCAAGGGGGTACCTCTAATAACCCATAACCTTTAAGTAGTGAAATAATTTGTCCAGGTTATATTTAGCAAATTTGTTATATAAAAATTACGAAGTTTTTAAAAGTAAATAATTGACTGCAATCAGTATTTGCTTATTTAAAAACAGATACCTTGGGCGTTTGCGATCGAAGAAATAGGAAATACAAACATTAAAATAGAAAAATATTAGGAAAGGAAAAGTGAAATATATTTTCTTGCAATTCATTTGAGTCATATTTATTTTCAAACTCAATAATTTAGTCAAATATTCTGAACATTCATTGAAATCATATATTTTTAAATTATTTAACTGCAGGGATAGCCAGAGAAAAGGCGGGGCTATTTTCAAATCGATAGAACCAAGGTTAAACACCAATAAAATTACTAAACTAATTGAAACTTGGTTCATTGACTCTATTACTAAATGTTTGGTTGACTAATGATAGGGACGGGTGCCGAGCATTTGGAGAGTAGAAGCCCTGCCACTCAATCCGCGAGACAATGACCAGACAGACATGATTTTGGGCTTTGCGTACGACAGCCAACAACAGCTCAGAATAATTAATAATAATCAGTCGATTTATTGTAAGGACAGAAACGAAGTCATAATTCCCTAGAATTAAATACAACACAGAATGAGTCGATAAATGAAATTAAGAATTAATTATTCATTTGTTAAACACATTAAATATGAAAACAATTTCTGGCATTAAATTCAAAGTAAAACAAATGATAAAACAAATGACAAAATAATGGATCGTTTCGTGTGAAGGGACTGTTTGGGCGAAATCAGGCTTTTTCGTGGGCGAAGAAAATGTTCTTTACATTACTGCACTCAGGCGTCTGATCCGTTTTGCAGATTCTCAATTGCTTGTCCTTATCGTAGGCCAACCCAATGGTTAGGTCGGTTCTGTCGTTAAGCCATTTGGTGAAGGGAATGGCCTCTATCTTCCAATAGGTCGGGATTCGGCCCTAAAAATTTAGTGAAGATTTAATTAATTATTTCTTAAATAGAACTTGAACAAGCCTTACATCAAAACATCCAGAGTCAGTTCCCAAATTGAGCACCATGGGCATAGTATATCTCTGTTGGGTATTAGTGCAGAGACGACAGGTAGGCATTTGCCATTTTTCCTGGTGATGACCAAGTATGTACTGACGGCCAAAACAAGTGAACTCCGGTATGATGACACTAACCGCCACATATGCTGTGCCCTCAGGAATGTATCCTTCGTTCCAAATTTAGAGCCAAAAAAAAAGATTAATTCAATTAAATGACTGCAGAAAGTAATGAAAATTCAATTACTTGGCACAAAGTCAACCTCAACGAAAAGTGGTGTTCCTCTGATGATTGAATAGACTTGAGGTATGTTCTCCTTGTGTGGAATTTGGTAAAGGATTCGGATCTCTTTGATGGCATGATTTTGCTCTTGTAATTAATTAGATCAGTAATTTGTTAATTGGTTTTCTATGTATCACCGATTTTATAAACAAGATTAATTGAATCAGTACGTACTCACGTCAATCAGGTTGGCCAAAACCCCACAAACTATTTGATGGATGAGATTCAGTAAAAACACAAAAATTGAAAGGATTTTGGAAAAATACATTTTTGTAGAAACAGTTTAGACAAATGACTAGTTTTTAGTGAAATTGAACTCAAACTGATTGTTGAACTGAAAGCGAAATTTTGGATCAATTTTCGTTAAATACCTTAACATTTGTTTGCAGACCTGGGATTTGTTTGAACTCTTTCACTCGGATTATCGATTATCTAAGTTTAATCTTTGAGATAAAGTCAAGTGATATTTGTTTAAGTTTGAAATGTTAGTTCAAAAGTCGTTTTCACTGAAAAACTAATAAATGTTTGGAATTTTTCAGAATAATTTCAAAAATTCATTTCAGAACTTTAATTAAATTAATACAAAATCAAATGATAAAATAATATTTACAAGCTCAATTAAATTTTATTCAGTTCAATGTAATTTATGTTTTTTCCATAATAATTCCAAAAAATGATCAGGGCCTTTGTAAAGAGTCGGCTAATTTATGCATTAAAAGCGAAAATCGGATGAAAATTATAAACATCTGTGAAAATGAGATAAAATTTTCAATTAAATTGGATTTTATTTGAATAGAACAGTGATGGCCAGAGGGAGGAGTGACTCCAAAATATTTGGTACCTGCAAAATGAAAATGTCATGAACCAACATTTAAATCAATGATCATGCTCACTTGTAAATAACTCCAGAGTTTTTATGATCAAATTCTTTGAATTCTAGTTACTTCAAATATTTTTAAAATAAGCAAGGCAACAAAATTATCTGGAAATCACTGCTTATAATTACAAATATTCATACCCTTAACGAGATCATTTGAATAATTACGAAAAAATTTAGACACGAAAAGCCTATTTGATGATTGCAGTCACCGGATCTCTCTATTGCATTGATTACCTAGATTAAAAAATAAATATAGTCATAAAGATAATTACATAAATAGTTTAAGATCTTACCTTGAATTTTCTTTTAACATCAAGCAACAATAAATTATTTCTAAAATGAACTTGAAAATGTGCATGAGATTTATTTGACGTTGTACTAATAGATGAGGTGATCGAGTTAAATAATAAGCTACTAATTGTTGTAGTAATTAAAGTTGAAATTATTACAAATTTGACCAGGATATTTAATTCGACAAATAATAATAAGTGAAAAGCTATTAAATTTAGTGGAAATATGAAGTAATAGATTATAAATAAATATTTTCGCCAAAATTGATTGTATTTTTTAATATCAGAACAGATTTTGTTGTGCTCTTCCATTAAGCCATCGAACCAAGCTTGTTGAATAAAATAAATTATCTTGTTATTTTCATCTAGTTTAGTATTGAACTGAATTAATGTCTTTTTGCAGACATTCGATACAATATAAAAGTAGAAAAAGCTCTTGCAAAAAATTGAATAGAAGTTTTCGATAAAAATGAAATGGTATAAAATAATGGCAATCCCATAAACTAATTGGTCATTCGATGATTTATAATTGCTGGCCACCATAAATAGAATCATCAAGGTGCTTGTTATTAAATTAGCATAGTAACAGGCTAAGATAAATTGTCTGGCAAACTTTATCTTGCTAATCAGCTTTGACCTATTGATTGGAAATAATTTTTCAGATTTATGAATGCCATCAATAATTTCAGTCCATTTGTATTCTGATTCGTTGCTATAATTGAATAACAGCTGTAATCCAATCGTAACAGAAGTGCACAGAATTGCAATCAAATGAAAGAATTTTTTTATTCCACCAAAAAACTGAATAAGTGAAAGATTGGATAGAATACCATTGTCCAGGTCGAACAATAGTAGAACATTATGGACCAGAAAAATGATGTTTAAATTGATCTGAAAGTAAAGTTTAACTTTGTCCACAAATGAATTTTTATCATAAACAATTTTATTAAAAATATGCATTTTTTGCATTCCGTTCTTCGACTCAACAATAGTTCAAATGATTTGATAACTAAATATTTGAAGTTATTATTGAAACTTCCATTATGTCTATCATAATTGAATTTCGAAATATAAAATATGTTTACCTGATGAAATCGATAAATTTAATTTGCTTAAGGATAATAAAGTTGCCAAACAGAATCAATTATCATTTAAACAATCCAAATAAATGTTATATGCTACATGGCAAAAGCATCATGTAATATTAACTTTTTTAAATTTTCACTATTCTTGATTATTTGATTATTGGCTAAATTAAATATAAAATGATAGACGCCTTCAAAATAAATGATAAATAATTCTGAAAAATTGAAACACAAATATAAAAAATTTAAAGGCTGGCAAACGTGGCTAGCTCTATTTTATTCAAGAATTTCTTAAGAACTTGCCAATTTCTTGGCTTCCCTTTTGACAGATTTAGAAATTTAATATTAGTATTGAAATAATATTTTTTTCGTTAAATCATAGAATCAGTTTAATGCCCTATCCTAATTGTAACTGGTTGTATTTACCTTAATAAAACTTTTAATTCACCAAAGTTTACTAATTAGGAATTACCTTAGAAATTAGGAATCTTGTTAATATTTTGAACAATGATTACTGAGCTAAGAAATTTTTACTTAAATAGATAGTAAGTATATGCACTTAATGCTAGATAATACGGTAATATTATCTAGTACTAAACGATAATAAAAGACAATAAAATAATACTATTATGCAATTCAATAAATGAAGTACCATGATAATGACCAAAATTTATATTTTAATTGATTTAGAAATGTTAATTTACATATGAATCTGAATAAGAAAAATCTTGATAAAATTTTATACTTAAATAAAATTTTGAAAATTTTTGATAACTTGCAAGTTAAATTTGAAAGATGTGTTTCATTTGAATTTGATTTAATAATTTTTTCCAACTTTGATTTCAGTTTAAATTTTTAGATTAAATATTTATTTATGCTACAATTTTAAGCCTAGCTAATTTAATTGTGAATATCTCTATAAAGTAGCTGGTAAGATTTGATTTAGGAATTTATCTTGACTAACCAGGTCAGTACTATTTAAAAGTCAATTGAAAATAAGCATGGATAAAATGATTTTACTGGGAAGTTGTGAGATCCTACAACGATCTAATATATTCTGATTAAAAATGCCAATACGATAATCATGGAAAATCTTCAATTGGGTGAAAAAGTAACTTTATAAAAGCTAGCTTTTCATTAATTCAAAAATGATCTATCTAATTTTATTCTATCTATAGATTCAGTCTGTCCTTGGCTTAAATGAGTAGGATTTGAGAGATGCCTTTGTTTAAGAGTTCTGACCCACCGATAAATCAATTGTTAAATTAACCGGATTCAAGAGAAACTCAGATATAAGAAAACAGCTCCGATTTGCATCAAGCTTTCTTAAACCAAAGATAGACTGTGGCTAGGTGAGTGTAAAAATTGTCGGACAATTTAGTTGCGCTCGTCTTTCAATCAGCCATTTAATTTGAAACACTCCAGCTCCTTTCCAGACTTTATTTGATCGAAGATTAAAAACTTGGAATGATTATTTTTTGAGTGACAAGGTTAAATTTATCATTAGTTTTAATGGACTGAATGGATGGTGAAATGTTAATGGATTAAATTTGTTGAACATTTTTTCCTTCTATTATTCAGATGAATTGCCAAGAGAATGGAAAAATTTGATTATATATT
This sequence comes from Euzetes globulus, assembly GCA_034695525.1. Taxonomy (NCBI): domain Eukaryota; kingdom Metazoa; phylum Arthropoda; class Arachnida; order Sarcoptiformes; family Euzetidae; genus Euzetes; species Euzetes globulus. The sequence goes on from JAQIWP010001479.1 coordinate 10,025, forward strand.
CTAGCAATGAATGGTTGGTGTTATGTTCACTGTTTTATATGCTTTCCTACACAAAGGCAGTGCCGATTCGCCATTTCCGTCGGATTCAATGCAAGATGACTGAAAACAATGATTGGAATATAATTGACTCGGTTACATTTCTGCTCTATTATTGGTCGATATCTATCGGTAGAAAACATGGTATCGATTAAGCTCTCAAATGCATCTGCAGCGAAGAAGTCGAGTTGGAACGGGATCGGCTGTGCGGGCTGTGCGGACTGTGCGGACTGTGCGGACTTCTTTTTGGATCCAGGGTATCTATAAACAAATTAATTGAATTAAAAAAATACTCAATGAAATAGGTTATTTCAATAAGAAGAAAATTAATATTTTAAACATGAGATGTGCAAGGTTCAACAATAAAATAGTTAAAATTAATAAACTATTTTTGGCAGTTATTTTTAATTTCTTTAAAATAAAACTTGAAAATTAATTGTAAAATTAACCTAGTAAGCATTAAAATTTGCTATTTAATAGCAATGTGTGCATGGACTTACTATTTAATAAATGTTTAATACAATTAATTTTAACCAAGACAAATTCAATTGACAAATACACGTTTCTTTTAAATTAGTTGAGTAAGTGTATATTGTTTTCACATTAACCCCTGTGAACATCAATGTGACACCTTACTTAATATAATCTATGACAAATTGACAAAGCTTTCAGTTTTTTTTTCTGTTCGTAACAAGCAATAAATATAAGGAAAAAAGCCAAAAAACAAACTACTTTTTGTCCTTATGTTCTGTCAGTTGTTTTCTCATGAATTCACATCTTCTGAACGATAGATAAAAAACTTTTGTCTGTTGTCTTTTACTATTGACTATCGATTAGTTTCCAGGCAAACAGTTGCAGAATATTCTGTAATCTGTCTGTCCGTCTGTCCTCTTATTCTTGTTAACTCCAATTCAAAATCATTGAATTGACTCGAGTTTGTGTTTGGACATATGCCTGGCTAATCATATATAACAAATGCATCGATAAAGGATGACCAGGATAGAGTCAACTAAAATAATAATTTACAGTAAATATTAAAACTAGATCATTTTTTCAAAATAAACGGTTCACTTAGTCTGACATAAATCAAAACTATAAGTATGTCATGGAATTGCTTTTAAGAATTCTTCTGTATCCTAATATCTTTTAGGCTATGACCCTGGTTATTCTTTAGAGAACTCTGACATTGATACTGAAAGCTCATTGACAGTTCAATTATCTGTTGGCTTGATTAAATTTGTTAGGAATCTTTTTATATCGCCACTAATGAAGAATAAATTATCTTATAGTTTGTTATTCAGTTCTCTACCGATTGTATTGAATTTCGAAACCAATTTTCTTTCTATTAAAAGATGTTTTTCATTCTTGCAATAAAAACACAATTGACAATTGACTTAATGAAAGACGAATATAACAGAAATTGAAAATTTATTGGATTACATCCTGAATATAGAATTCATTTACAGTAAATGTGATACTAGAGTGACCCGTTGTCCAGGCACTTTCTAGAATGTTCTAGCATTATTTGTTTTTTACAGAATTATTGGGGAATATTCCAGCTTAAAAGAAATAAAACCTTAGTTTGTTCGGATTTTTAACTACGGTAATAAATTATTAGAGTAGTTTAGCCAATTTATTTACGTTAAATATGTACAGGTTTAAACAAAGATGGTCACTCTATGTCCTACACGTGCCTATTGTAAGTGCTATTCAAGTTCAAAAAGTAATGAACTAGATGGTCAGATTTTCGTAATATCTTATATAAGACTTTTTTCAAATAGAGTCTATCAAAATTCAAATATTTGAAGCAGTTTTAGCCTTGATCATTGCTAAAAAATATATCGATTCTAGACTTTTATTTATTTTCTCTTAAGAAAGACAATAAAATGATGTCTTTTCTATGGATTTGAAAGATATTAGAAAATTCTTGTCATAAATGTTTTGATCCTAAGGTTATGAAAAGAAAAACTGGAATTCTTGTGAAACAATTCTTTAGTCGAAAAAATTTGATTTCAGTGGAAAAAACTCATTTCATTTTCAAACTTATTGACATAAAATGATGCAATTGTTTGGATAGAAGTCTATAGATTTTTTTGCCAAAATATTTTCAATCAAAGTAATGGATATTTCATTTAATTAACTTGGAAAAGAAAATAATCCTATCGCCAGAAAAACGAAATCAATCATTTTCATTAATCTGCTAGATTGACTAAGTCCAACTTCATTAAATAAGAGAATGAGCAAACTCTAATTTTTTCCAAGAGAGGCAAACTCAGATTAAATACAATATTAGTTTTCTTCTAATGAACAATCAAATTAATTCAGTGGAACTAATCAATTTAGGCCCTTGCACATCCTTGTTTATTAGTGGAAAAAGCATTCCTTAATGAACAAGTTAATTAAGTAAAAAATTCTAAATATAGCTTGTTATTTTAGAAAAAGCCTTACGATTTCCATAACATCTTCCATTATATGAATGAGTGGGCGATACGGCTGTGAAACTATTGCGCGGCGATCGAAAAGAGCCGGTCGGCGACCGTATGCCTCCGTTGTGCGACCGCTGAGACATCTGCGACAGTTGTGACGCCCGCCTTTCCTGTGCCTTCGCTATCTTCAGTATTTGTGGATTGACGAATATGGACCGGCTCTTACGGAAGCGCGCTCTGAAAATCAAATGAACAGATCAAATAATAGTAATAAAAAATGGTTTTGGCAAATATTTGGCCATTTGTTGGCTTTTTGTATTATATTAATGTCACTGATGGTCAAGGAGGGACAACCTATTAATAATCCTACAAAAAGTCATATTTTTTTTACTTATTCAGATACCAACTAATGCTGGTTTTTACCAAGAAAAGCGAGGACATTATTTGGTTAAAATAACCTTCCCAACCCATCCTGATTATTAGGATGCTTTAAAATGACATCAAATATAATAGTTGAAAGTCATTTGAGTGAAACATAAATAAAATTGACTTTTTGGTAAAAAGAGATGACATTACGCTTCTGTTATCCTTTCAAATATATTTGAAGGTTTAGAAAAGAGGTATTCGACTGTAATTCAAGCATTTCTATAACATTCAAACAAAGAGATAAACTCAACTCAAGTAAAAACCTATAGAATCTCTATTTTAAAGTATTTTTAGAGCAATTCTCCGCATTCGTTGCTTTTTAAACACAGAATTTGAGATTTTCTATGGAATTAAAATTTATTCCACATTCAAAATAAATGTTCTAGACAGGTTTTGTCTAAAAAAATTAATGTTCAACATTTCTATCACTTTTCTATATCTTTTATTGGAGCACAAATATAATTAGATATAGATGTGGCTTGCTGACTTGTAAATCAATGATAGTCAATATGAACTATACAAGAATCTTAGGGATGATTATACATAATCTAATAAGCGTGAAAATTTTACCGGGACATTTGTAGAAAAAAATAGAATTGCTGATTAAAATTTTAGCTTGAGGTCTATCTTGGCTACCATTAAAATATAGATTTATTTAAAATACTGTGTTTTAAAATCAGCCATGCATATTTTGAATAATACAATTCAGGACAATAAAAAAAATTCTATACAGTTTTGAAACTAGTAAAAATTATTTTCAAATTTTAAAAACTGTCAAAACCAATAAACGTTTCGCTAAATATTTCATTTGAAAAGCTGTCAAAAAAGCATTTCTTGAATTTTTCAATTGAAAACCCGTTGACTCGACTGAAAGAAAATAATTGAATTACTTTTTTTTCCAAATGCTTTGTTTAACTGAATGTTTAGAGAAATTGTTTAGTTTTATGGGACAATTGTCAGGCAAACAGTCCCCGATCTTTCTTTAAAATTGAATCGCATTTCGTTTCGCGATTACTTTACAATTCATTTATTTGTTTGGAAATAATCAGAACAACAGAGGGATTCAAATGAGCGATAAATTTTCAGCATACAGTTGAATTAGCTATTCATGAATAAGCTAGCTAAATTAAATTTAAGTGAACCGTAAAACTAATCCAAAACAAGTGAAGTGATCTATTCTTATTGTTAAATGTACTTAAACTCTCTGAAGACTATACTTATCAGTAAACTATGTAAATTAGCGCTCTATATATATCAGGAAAAAACTACCAGACCGAAAAAATATTGACTTTTTTTTATAAAAGAATTTAATTAAAATTGTTCTAGTATTTTCTAAAGTCCATCCTTGGCGTAAGAAAAGTAGATCAGTGCTGTCTCTGATCGAGGTTTCTTTTTAATTAGGATAAGGCTTGAGTTGATCTGTCTGTGCAGCAAAATACTGACCCTTAATCAGGGTAATTGCCTAAACTGAGGATTGACTGTATCAAGTTATTTATGCAGATTCCCTATATTGTAGAGAATAGATGTTTTAAGTAAATTAAATTAAAATTTGTAATTTAAACCAAGGGTAAATATGTATGAGATAAATGTGCATTGTGTTCTGAATAAACAAATGAATAAATAACATCCTAGATGTCAAAATCTTATTGAATGTAATTCTTTGACTAATTGAAAGTTTTGTTTTAAATCTTTGAAAATTTAATCATTTTCGTTAAATATCATTAAAGTTATTTATAGCTTGCACATTCTAACCTAAAAATAATAATTGATTTTAACGATTTAATTTTTAGTCGGTTTCTTTCATATACCCTAAAATCCCACCTATAACCCGCGGGTTATCTAAAGAAAAAAGAGAAATTTTAACAGAATTATGACATGCGGG
>JAQIWP010001480.1:0-14791 GCA_034695525.1 Euzetes globulus
GAGAAGGCTTTACTGCGAGGGTCTGACTCGAGTCAACTTCGGGAACGTCTGTCAGTGTTTGAATTGTGGCCAAAAGCAAGAAGAGCTGCCGTCGGTCTGCAATGGAGGAAATGAAGATGTTGTACGACATCAGGTAGTAATCACGAATGAAAAACATAACAAAGTATAAGAAAGCATGAATAGTGTTGTTTTGGGCAACAGGTCCTTACATTTAGTGTAATGTTTGACAGCTTTGAATACCATTAAAGTCTCAAATGTCATTAATTATGATTATAATTAGTTTGTTTTGAAAGTCATTTTGTTTAATAGTTATCTTTGATATTGTGAACGACGATTAGAATTACAATTAGTTCTAAATTGGTTTTAGTTGTGTTCTTTAGACTCACTGAGGAATACGTGATATGCACTCAGTTTGAATGCAATTGACTATAAGTTGGAAATAATGAACTCAAGTCTCGAGACTTACACTCGAATGCCGATATAATCAATTTTCCTCTATAATCCAATAGACATTAATATCTTCAATAATATTCAGAGAAAACTCTAAAATCACTCAAATCTCTTAAACAATAGAAAATAACTCATTATTTGTAATAAATTGTTGTATTTTATGCAAAATAATGTGATTTAAATAATAAACCTTTTATTTGGATGTTTTTACTAAAATGCCAGTTTAGTCAACATTCCTCTATAATCAACAGATTCTTCAAACCAATTGTGTTGATTATACTGGCAGTCAAGTGTAATGCCAATAATTAATTGTTTTTTAATAAGTTTTATTTTTGTTTATTTTTTGTCCGATTTTTTGATTAAAAGTTTAATTAATTGATTGAAAGGACTTTCGAAGAGAAGGAAAAGAAAAAATCCTAAAATTATTGCCAAAAGAGAGATAAATGACGTCAACGACCACTAAATAGAGACGACAGTTAACGACAGACGACGACAATAGAGACTCACGTTATAGAAGTCATTAAAAGTCTTGACATTCTCTACAGAGTAGGCGCGCACAACAATCGGAACCAAATGAATCAAATAAACGCTATAAGTGAGGCGCGAGAGTGGAACCCAACCTTTCCATCCAAGGAATCGTCCAATTATGCCTTAAGAGGGGTTTAAAGGGGTGTTTCATAGACTTTTGATTTCTGACCTGATCTTCCAAAAGCTGAGCTCAGAATCAACCAAAAGGGAAGAACAGACCACGTGATCTTATGAACGGCTGAAAAGAAGAGTCGATGCGCGTAATTTGGAGTCTCTTTTGTGGACAAAGAGTTCATCCAATTTGTTGTCCAAAAAATAGTTCCAAAACCGGAAATGAATGAAAGAATCCAAAGAAGAACTTCTAAAGAGCGAGGAATTCTTAATTCTTTCATTTCGTGGACTAAAAATCCCAAAAGAATTCCCAAAAAATACGGAGAAATGTGTTGAAGAGTTGACCAATAGAGCTGAAGGTCAATTAGAGGTCAATCAGAGGTCAAAGGTCATCAAAGAGTTACTCACGAGACGGAATTGGAAATTAATTTGTTCGTCACTTAAAAGAGTATTCAAAGAATAAATTGAAGGCAAAACTCTTTGATCTAAAAGTGGCGCCAAAAGAGTCGTCGCGGCGCCAAATAAGACGACAGAAAGCGTCAAAATGATGCCAAAAGTCGTGTTTTTCTTCAGAACGAAGATCACGAGAGGAGACAAACAATATAATTGGAAATCAACGGCCAAATACCAGGTATGAGTCGCGCACTTCAATAATAAGAGAAAAGAGATTAAAGACTCCGTCACTGAGACTCACGTTTTCAGTGGCGTCGTAGAAGTTATTGACGTAAAGAAGGTTCCGCCACCAAAACTGTTCACAAGGAGTTGTAATCAGAGCTATTGAGGACTTATAAATGGGACCGGAAGACAGAAGCGGAAGAAGGAAATAGAGAAGAATGACTCCGATTAAAGCCGGAGAATAACGTAACCATCGAAAGAGAATAAAAGCCAAATAATCGAATTTCTTGTTCTTCAAGACGTCCAAAGTGACAAAAGACGCCGTCGTCCCTCTAATAGAGAGACAATTAATAGAATTTCTTGTATTCCCAATAATTACCCCAAAAGGAGAAAAGTCTCGACCTGAAGAAAAGCTCCCAATTTTAAGAATTGATATTTAAATTCAACCAAAAGTTCCATTTCTTTCAACAATCGTCTCAAAACGTGAAACACTTGAAAGAACTGCATTATATACACGTGACCAACGATTATCCAGAAAAGAGCCAAAACGCGCATTCCGTGAATGGTTTGAAGTCTTTTAGTTCTTGTGTCGCTTAGCAACAGACGCTTTATGTTCTCCTTTAAAGACAAACATCTGAAGAATGGATTTGAAGAAAAACTCGCGAAAAAGCAAATCAAAGCCAATAAAGAAAAGATCAAAATCGCGATCTTTTGCTTTGAATTCAATTCTATTTTCGAGTCTTTTGTTTCGCATTCAAAAGGAATTTCAAAATCCAAACGAAAAAAATCAAAAAATCCTAAAAAAAAGATTAATATTTGAGAAAAAGAGAGAAAAAAATACAGACTTTTGGCGACAATTGAGACGTCATTTCGTGAACATTGTGAAGGAACGCATAATCCGATTCTTAATCCACGAGCGATATAAAAGAGTCTGGAAGTGTCCGCCACTGTCTCGAAAAGAGTTCCTTCAAGTGGCGTTCCTTTTGCTTTAATAAGAGGCGCGTAAAACGAAAGGTTTTTCGGATTTTCTTCTAATTTAAGAGAAATTCTTGACAAACAATACTTTCCTTTAATTTCAAATTCATTTATTGTTAAACACTCGCGATATTCTCCGAAATCAGAAATTCTTCCAAAAAGAAGTCCAGAAAAAGGAAATCTTCCAAAACTGTCCAAAACTGAGACAAAAATCAATTCAAAGTCTTTGTCTTTGTCTTACATTTAAACGGAAATTCTTCTCCTTTTCTTAAAGAAGACATCATTCTTAAGAGAGTCGCAGAACACGCGCCCGAAATGTTGAGCTTTTTTGGAGAGAAAAAAGATTTGAAAAACGAAAAGCATTTTTAGATTTTTAAAAAACCGTTAAAAAAGTTTCAGAAATCAAAGGATAGAAAGTCTGAAAAAGAGATTCTGTGGCGCCTCCAATAACTCTTTGAATATGAATCAAGTCTTGAAGAGGACTCGAAACCAAACTTCTATTCTCTGCCAAAAGAGAAGAAACGAATTCCTGAATCGGAGACAAATCAAAGTCTTCTTCTTCTTCTTCTTCTTCTTCTTCTTGTGTGAGAATTGAAGAGAAGAGAAGAAAGAGAACTAAAAGAAGAGAAGAACGCATTGTTTTTGAATTCAAATCTCGACTGAAATCAAAATTCCCAAAACTGAAGGTTTTTATTGAAACAAAAAGGAAAAAAAGAAAAACCCTTTCAATAATTCAATTGTGAATCAATCATTGTTGAGCGTAATTATGAAGTTCTCCCAAATTGCCGTTTGGAAGATGAGATCCTTTTCCAATCTGAAGAGAAAAAGAAGAGTTAAAAGAGAAAGAGAATTAATGGAAAGGTCTCTTACTCTTTGATTCTTGATTTGTGGACCATAAGGTGTCATAACGACATGTCTTTGAGTCATTACTGGAATCTTTTCCACGAAAAACCCATTAAAACAATTGAAGAGAGAGAAGAGAACTCACTTGTCGTCCTTGATATTGAGGATATTGGTATTGAGGAGGATATTGTGGAGGATATTGAGGATATTTGGGATATTGGGAATAACCAGGACGACCATAGAGAGACCTTGCTTGTGGCGACGACTGCTGTTGTTGTGGAAGAGAAGCAGTTGCTTCAGGCGCTTGAGGAGCAGCTGAAGATAAGTCTTGTTTTGCGGGAACGACTCTGACTTTCATGTGTTGACTGTCTTTTGAAGCGATTTTTGGTCTTATTTTATAGCGATAAGGATGACAAATACGATAACAATTCTTTATTGACTGAAAACGGTTCGCATTTCCTAATAATGAAAGAGTTTTATGAATGAAATACTATTATTATTATTATTATTATTACCTCCACAACCCGTATAAGAGAATGGTTTACATGTGCGAGTCTCGTGGTCATAATAGATTCTTGCCAAGTCTTTAGAACACGTGCCAGAATCCGGAGGTTGGAAGCATTCAATTGGCACGGGAACCATATTGTTGTGAACGACGACTACTCGAGTCTTAAGAGGAGCAATTGGAGGTCTTGTAGTCATTGGTTGAGGCTCGTGAACAGAAACAGTGACCGGATGTTGAACAACAACTTCTTTCGAAGGACTTTGAATCGTGTCTTCATTTGGAGCTATTTTTATAGACATTAAAGACAAACAGAAGACAAACGAAATACTGACCGACAACTTCCGCGAGCGGATCTTCGGCGCCACAAAACAGAAGAAGAAAAGAAAAGACTAAAAGTTTAATCATTTTATTCCACGTTCGCAAAAAAATGAAACTCAAAACCGGAAATTAAAACCGGAAACTCTTTTAATTACTATTTCTTTCGAATTCTCTCAGAAGTGTCGCCACTCGTCGTCCCTGTCGTCCCGCCGTCGCGTTCTTTCAATTCTTTCTCCAAATGTTCAATAATTGGTTTCATTTCTTCTTCTTTTTGTTTTTTCTTCGCAAATCTTTTATAAGAATTCAAAAGACTTTTTGAAACAAACTTCTCTTTAATTAAACTCTTTTCTTCAGGAATTGCTCTCAAATCTGGTTCTTTCACTTCAATTGGATGGTTTTCAATATTCGGTCTTTTCTTCTGACCTTTTATCAGAATTACCGAAGAATCTCCATTTTGACCGCCATTCGGATCAATGGGAACGCCATTTATGAAAACCCGTTGTCCGGAAGACAAGAACTGAATGTCTTGAGATTCTATTGAAAACACAATTAATAATCATTTCTTAGAAATCTCTTTTTACCGGAAAAGGAAACCAAAAACAACAGCAAAACAGAAATTCCTTTCATTTCAGTCAACAATCGAACAGATGGCTCTCCAGACAACACCAAGCTCTCTCCCTCTGTCTCCACCTTGACACTCTCTCTCTCTCTTTCAGTGTTTTCCCTCTTTTTGCCCCAAATTAAAGTCAATTCGAATAAAAATCTATTTATTTTTGTTATGAATACACAAAGAGTTCATTTGTTTTTCGATCACCAGTTCTTCCAGAGTGTTCTGACCGTATTTGTCGTCACAAGAAGTCACTCCGGATCTGTTCTTTAGTCGACAAGGAATCACAATCTTCTTCTTCTTCCTCTTCGGTCTCTTTTCGGGCGCCAATTGCTTTTCCTCTGAGAAGACATCTTTTGGAAGAACTCTCTCTTTGTCTGGATTTCTGTCTTTGTCTTCACTTTGAGGTCTTTCTCTATCTTTTGGTCCATTTTTCTCCATATTAAGAACTCCCGTTTCTTCAAATGTCAGATCAGGTCCTTGTTTATCAACTGGAAATTCGGGGACATCTTTGTCTTTAGCTTCAGGTCTTTCTCCAGGTCTCTGTTTGTCTTTCGGTTCTTCTTCTGGTTTTTCTCTCTGTTTATTAAGAACTCCAATTTGTTCGTCATTTCTATCAAAGTTTGGATTTTTGTCTTTTGGTTTCGAATGAACGCAAATCTCTTCATTGAGATCTTTGTTTTGATTAATAACCAAATCTTCTAAAGTATTGTCCGAATACTGATCTGTCATCCAATGAGAGCAAAGAACAGATTTCCATTTGCTTCTAGAAAAAGGACATTTTGAAGACAAACAAATCGCAAAAAGAGAGAAAACGGAAAACGATTTCAGAATTGCTTTCATTTTATTCAACGATTTATTCAATAATTAAAATCATTTCCTTTGAAGAGAAGACTCCTCCTCTTTCTGCGACGCGCACTCTCTGTCGAAGAAGAAGAAGAAGTGCTTTCCTCTGAAGAAACAGTTGTTTCTGAAGAAACTTCGGTCGTCTCTCCTGAAGAAGAAGAAGAAGAAGTGGTCTCTCCTGAAGAAGCAATTGTCTCTCCTGCAGAAGAAGTGGTCTCTTCTGAAGAAGAAGAAGAAGTCGTCTCTCCTGAAGAAGTGGTTTCTCCTGAAGACGTAGTTGTCTCCTCTGATGAAGAAGAAGAAGCTGTGGTCTCTTCTGACGATGAAGAAGAAGTTGTGGTTTCCTCCTGAGAAGAAGTACTACTTTCTTCCTGAGAAGAAGAAGAAGAAGAAGAAGAAGAAGTCTCTTCTGAAGTCGAAGTGTTTTCTTCTGACGCGACAGCAGTTGTCGTCTCTTCTGAAACAGTCGTCGTCTCCTCAGTCGCGAGAGTTGACTCTTCTGTTGAATGAGAAGAGATTTCATGTTCTGAAGAATGTTCTGAAGATTGTTCTGTAATTGTCTCTTCAGAAACTGTTGTCTTCTCTTCTTTTACTTCTTTTACTTCTTCTTCTTTCGCTTTTTCTTCCGTTTTCTCCTCTTTTTCTTCTTTATTCGTGTTTTTCGAACATTTCGGAACATTTTCAACCGCCACTAAAAGAGAGAGAGACAACAATAGAGAGAGAGAAGTGAATGACCTCTGAATGAACTCACAGACGGGGTCATCGGCCATCACTATATACGTGTCAGGAGTGTCTCTAATGCGCGCGTAAGGAATCATTTCTTCAATTGTTGGATTAAACAAAGGATTCCCGAAAATCGGAACTTCTTCTCTCTGAGCGCGCACACAATTAACGCCACATTTCTTCCTTTTCTTCGGTTTAATCGGAACTCCTTTTAAAAGATTCAAATAATCAGAATAATCGTCTTCTTCTCTGATTGGTTCAGAATCGTCATTCAGAGCGAAGTTCATTCTCGGCATAAGAATAGTTCCGTGAACTTCTTCGTGAAAGACATTATATTGTTGTCGATCGAGAATATCCTCCAAATCGGGCGCCACATAAATCGGTTGAAAAGCTTTTATTTGATTGTTTGGCGAAACGAGAATTGGCGCTCCCGAAGAATCGAAACTCTTTTCTCCGAATTCCGAATAATCAGAGTTTTGATTGCTTTCAATGAACCGACAATCGGTTCTCGAGATCACCAAAAGAACTATTATTGAGACAAACATTTCAACAGAAGGTTTTAGAAAGGAATTCCCCGAAAAACAGAGAAATCCCTAAAAATCAGAATTCAGTGGAAAAAAAGTTTTATTAATTCGGAGAACAAGTAGTGGTCACGTGATCTGGACAATCAGGAACCACAAGAACGAGCGGATCGTCGATGACCACAACATGGATATGACTATTATCGGGCATCTGTTCCTGTCTGACAAGAGATTCCAATTTTGGATTGCATTTATCGGCGACCGGAAGTCTTGGATGACATCTTTTCCGTTGAGAACATGGAAGACAAGTCACGAGATCTAAAAGATTCAAATTTCAAAATCTTGTTTTTTGATTCAATTCTTACCGAAAACCAGAAAAACGAAAATCAGAAGAAAAAAACGCATTTTTCTCAACAGATGTTCGGAAACAGAGTTTTCCCCAAATCTGGAGACAACGACCACCAAGGGGGCGACAAAACAAATAAAATTCAAAATTAGTTCAAAAACCGAATTTATTCCTATTTTCGTAATAATAATAGTCTTCTTCGGGATAATATCGCAAAGAATGGAAATTCGTTGCCGTCTTTTGGTTACTTCTGGCGTTAATTCCTTTCTTCACTTCATTGATGTCCACATTCTTCGGCGTCTCAGTCTTGGAATCGTCCACAACCTTTCCTTCTCCCAAGGAGTCTTCGACGAAGTGAGGATTGGCCGCAGAATCATATCCCCAGCGTTTCGACAGTTTATTTTCGTCATTTGGAGTCCGACTGTTGACGACAGGCATCAGAGACCGGTGGCGATGGAAACGAGCGAACAGATGCTCTCTTTGTAACCATTGCTTGTCTTTCAGCCATTCAGCGTCTGAATAGAAGACAATTTGAATGTCAACAGAAAGAGAGAGCCGTTTGAATACTCGCGAAGAAGAAGAGCAGAAAGACGATAATTGTTTTCATTTCTGCCATTATTGACGTCACGTATGTCTGACGTCAGTCAACATCTGTTCAACAAATGCAACGAATCTTTGCTTTTCTTCTCTTTCTTCACATCATTTGCGGTAAAAATCCTTTCTTTTCATTGCAATTGAAATCCGATTTTGAAAAACAGTCGAAACTTCTGAACGACGGAATCGATGGACATCTCATTGGACGCCTCAATGGCCAACAGACGACCGACGGGTCCTTAATTTCAGACAAGAATTTGAACATTCAATGGAATGGAATAGAAATCAAGCCTTAAATGAGAAGAAACTCAAAGAAACGTCTTTCAAAAGAGTCGAAGAAAAGGATTTTCCAAAACATCTCTTTTCGAAATAAAAAACTAATTTATTGTTTGAATTATTGAACGAATTGTTTGTCCGGAAGAACCATCTCTTCTTCGGGCATCATTTGTGGCGCCAGACTCTGATGTTCTCTCATTTCCGGCCCTTCAATGAACTGAGATCCTCCCACTTGTTGAAGTCCGGCCTCTGTGTCGGGAATAATGACTCTGGTCTCGAGACTTCCGGTTTTGGTCTGTTCGGTCTTGAAGAAGACTCTCTGACCTCTTGAGCGCTCGATTTCTTTCATTCCTTGCATGAGTTTATTGAGATCCGTTCCATAATGTGGTAAACCGTTACTCTTTCCTTCTAACGACACTTTCGACGCGCCGACAATCACTGAAACAGAAAATTCAAATTCAAATCTAATTTCAAAACAATTACCGAAAGAGAAGACAATAATCGCAACGAATTTCATTTCAAATCTGTTTTTCAATCATCTAATTGCGCATGCTCACTCTCTCTCTCTCTCTCTTCAGACAATTGACCGAAAAATTCTTCATTTTCTTCTTCTCTCTTATTTGACCAGAAATCAGATGAAAGAACTGTTGAGACAAACAAAAGAACAATAAGTAGAAGAAGAATATGAAGAATGACGTCACGAACTCTTAATTAATGGCTTTTTAATTAATTTCTCAACAGATTTGTCGAAAAATGACAAAAAAAGTGATTTTCTTTATTCTTCTTTTGTCTTCTGTCTTCTTAATGACCGGAAGTCGGAAACTGAAAGACGAACTGAAAAACGATTGGAAAGAATTCGAAACCGATTGGAAGAAATCCTATAACGAGGCCTTCAATAGAGGTTTGAATGAAATCTCTTTTCTTTTCTTTTCTTTAATAAAGAATTTCTCTTTTTTTTAAGAAAACTTCAAAATCAAAAGTAAATCAAAACAACAATCGATTCTCGCTTTTAATCTCTTTTTCCCTCAGATTTCAAAATCAAAAATCCGTTCGAAAAATGATTGAATAAAACATTCTTTTATTGAATTTTTTTCTTTTTCTTCGTTCGAACATTAGTTCCGATGTTTTCGCCTAAAATCGCTTTCATCTGATCTTTGACCTCTTCCTCTGCATTCGAGTTCTTTTCTTCCTCGACGGCCAGCAATTGGTCTTCTGTGAGGAAGACTTGACGCACGCGATCCCACATTTCATTGACAACCATTTTACTCAAACTCAATCCCATTCCCAAAGTCTCTGTTCTGGACTTCACATTCTCTTTGACGCGCGTCAGAAGAGAAGGTCTGACAAAAACTGTCGGCTCATTGTCGTCGTCGTCGTTGTCGTTGTCGTGGAATGTCGTCTTTGACGCCACGACGACAGCAATTATGAGAAAACAGATGTGTTTCATATCACGTGATATTCAATACTAAAACTTTATTCACTTTTATTGATTTCCTTTTTGTCAACAATAAGAGGAAAGTCTCGTTCTTTCCCTCTTTTCTCTTCTCTTGCAATGATCAAGGTGTAATCCATTTGTCCTGGATTCTCTTTCTCTCCCTCTTGCTCGTCTTCAAAGTCAACAATCAATTGATTTCTCGCCTTTTCATTGGCTCTAATGATTTGCTCTTGGAAGTTCCGTTTTATCGCTCGTTCTCTCGAAGTCTTCAAAAGCGCGGAAATCAAAAGACTGCAAAACAAGAATCAGAAGATTCGAAGACATTCTCTCTCTCTCAGTCAGACCTTGGAGGCGCCCTCTGAACCTTCTCTTCCTTCTCCTGGGAATGAGTGAAAGCTATGACTGAAAGAGAATCGAATCAAAAGACAATCAAAAGAGTCTTAAAATACCAAAAATGAAGAAAAATATTTTCATTTCTTCAAAAAGAATCTGAAATTCTGTGAATAAACCTTTAAATTCAGAGATTCTCACAAATGTTTTCAGTTTAAGTGCCATCTAATGTCTGATTCTTTTTGAAGACTAAACTTCCAGATGTTTTCCAATAAAAAAAATGAAGAATTCATTGATTTGTTTGTTATTCCTTTCTATTTGTTTGATTTCTTTTGTCACAAATCAGAACTCGAGAGTCAAGAGAAGTATTATTGGCTCTAAATTAAGGGATAAAATCGATAAAATTAAGGAAAACAGAGAAGATGCCAAAGATACCAGTGCTGAAGACAGAGTTTTGAACTTAATGAGCAAAATGGGAATGCCCGGTCACGAACAGGTCTGTTATTAAGAGCCTAACATTTATCATCTTCTTCTCTCTCTGTTAGGAACCGGAAAAAGTAACCGAAAAGGAAGTTGAGGAAACACCAGGTTCATTGTTGTGAATGAAATGACTAAAAATAACCGTTTGTTTAACAGAGAAAAAGGGAAAACTGAGATTGCTCAATAAAGTATTCTTTTTTTTCTTTTAAAAATCTTTTACTTAATTGTTGTCAATAATCAGGTAAAAGCAGGAATAGAGAAACGAAAGGTTGCGAAGGAAGAGAAGACAACTAAACCAAAAGAGGTCAGATTATGTGAATCCAGTCAACTTTATTCATTGTTTTTATGACAGACTGAGGAAAAGGGTGAAGAAAATAATGAAGAAAAGGCAAATGATACCAAGGACAAGTCTAAAGCAAAACCAGGTTGGATTTCTTTCATTAAATTGGTAATAATTCTGAATTTGTTTTCAGATAAGAAGCTCAAACTCAAAGTAATTATCGATTTTTAGTTTCTTTGTCATTTAAGACCACTTTGCAAATTAAGACTATTTTAAGTTTTTGATGTTTTTCAAAGAATTGGTCAGAATCTAATTGAATCTGATTTAGCAAAATGTGTTAAGACTCAAAATCACATTTCATTTTCTTGTTTAAAGTAATCTTGTTCATTTTAATCGAAGAATTTGTCACTATTGAAAGAGAAGGCCAAGAGGATAAAGAATAAGATTGAAATGAAGGACAGCGTCAAAGAATTTAATACAGAAGAAGCTCAGGTTGTGGTAAGTCATTGAAGTCATTTTGGCAAATCAGTTACTAATTGACCTTTTTCAAATAGGAGAGCTGATTTAATTGAAGAATCATTTGAAAAATCAATTTAATAATGGACTCATGTTTTGCGTTAATTAGCTTTTAATAAATATTGCACACAATAAACAGGGTTAATCAGAGTAAAATATCTATTTAAATATTTGACAAATTTGTATCAGTTTTTTAAACAGTTTAATTGAAAAGTCTGGAAATTCATTAGAAATTTCAGATTATCTTCTTCAAATCAGATGAAATTTAATTAACCAAGATATTTTTAATGATTATACGTTTATAAACCCAATAGTTGTGGCATTTGTACAATAATTACAATTTTTAATTAATTTATTAGAAATATAAAAATAAAGAGAATAACTGTTAACCCTTTCCTTTCTGTCCGTTCTGTGACTTTTTGGGAACTCTCATCGAAACGGATCCATTGCTGTAATAGTCATCAGTAGCCGTGGACTTGACTTTGGTGAATCCGGGAAGATTGAAAATGCCACCCACCCATGTCATCATGGGCATTCCCCAATTCCAGTTTTGGTCAGGTTTATTCCAGTCATCCCAGAATCCAATCTTCTTCTTCTTCTGAGGTGGTTCTGTGGCTATGGGCTTAGAAGGGGTTGGCTCAGGACCTTCATCACCATCGTCTACCTCTTCAGGCACTTTACCAGGACTTTCAGACTTTACCAGGACTTTATCAGGCACTTTGCCAGGTGCCGTCTCAGACTTTTCTCCGGCATTCTGAATAGCACTTAGACTCTGTCCGGCAGAGTCATCATTACTCTCGTCGATCGCTTCTTCAGTATCTGAATAACTGGGTTTACTGTTGGCTATTTCTCCGGGAAGAGAACCATAATTGCGAATCCCGTTATGTTGGGCATAGAAATCCCTTTTCGGGAAACCGTTGGAAAAGCGCTCAATGGATGTGACTTCAGCTGAAAAACAGATCAATGAAATGAGAAGACTATTGAAAGCAAGTAAAGGGACAGTCAGATAAACAGCCATTTCGATAGAAAACATATGGAACTAAAAACGGCACTAAATTTAAAGTTTATTCAAGTTTATTCGAATGTATTTTATTCCAGTTCTGAACTTGATACTCTTTTGAAACAATAAATATTTTATTGACTTTATAATTAAGAAAAAAGTTCAATTAATTGAATGTAATTATCCAGTTCTTTTCCACAGTCTAACGGCTGTATTGAAAGGTCTGACTTCACCGCTTGTTATATGCATTCCAAAAGAATCGAAGCCAAAATCGTATCCAAAAGTATTCCAACCGGTTTGGGCTGTACTCAACTCTTCCTTATATATGCCAGTACTTGACCTGTTATTGAAATACTGGACTCTGAATGTTGAAATTGTTGATTGATTAGATTGTTGAATTTGACCAAAAGGTTTAGAACCACTGCCTTCAGCTCTAAAGAAAAGACCCGAATATTGTTGTGTGACTTCAGTCCACTCCATATTTGGCCACAACTGTTGCGGTGAAGACTGATTCGGGAGTTGAGTGTAAAGAAAGCCAATGGGAAGAGTCGCCATATTTGTCTGATTCTCTAACTTTTGATCTAACGATTGAATTTTTATATTTAGTTTCTCAATAATGAATTTGAAAGCATTCCAACTGAATTCCTGCTTCTTTTGACAGACAATGTATGCGTCCTTTTTGCAGGACTCGTCCGTTCATTTGCCCATTGATTTATCAAATAAAGACATTTGCACACAGGGGTCGGTGCCATCTCTCACAGAATCGTCGGCCCAATTAGTATAAGTAGATTCTGTGCCGTCTGTCCATTGATAAGCATTGTTCGTGTATTTCATTGCGATCCACATATTCATTGACAATTTGTTATTTGCTTTTAATAAAGTATTAAGAAATTCCTGTTCTTTTCGATTTTGAATTGTAACCAATGTGGAGCTCTTCTCCAATTCTGTGCAGTTCTTAACAGCCTCTTCCTCCGTTCCGATTTTCTCTAATACTTTTATACATTTAATGTCTTCAAATTGATGCCAATCACCACAAAAATTGAAGTCATTGTTAGCATCTAATCAAACAAACAATTAATGGAAAAATCGATAAATATTTTATACAAACTCATTGAATTGAAAATTAAAATTAGCGTGAAACACAACTTGAACATTTTTGGAGTGTTTTGAATATGAATTTAAGCAGAAATCAATTATCGGAGACGTAATAGTTTATTACAATTTATCAATTGAAGAAAATTACATTAAATACTGATTTAAGAGCATATCAGCCCCAAGAATGTTGAGTGCAATATAATCATCAATTATATTTTTGTGATAATTAAACTGACAAATAAGCAGAATTTATAATCTTGATTGTCAAATAATTTCGTTTTAAAAGCGCTTATCTTATAATGATATTGAATAGGTTAAATTTTAGATAATTCAAGAAATGTTTTTGTTTTAGATAAACGCTGTACTGAAAGTGCACCCGGTAAATTACCGTCAAAGGCTTTCAGTCAAAATGTGCAAAACTTTGTTCTAAACGCAAAGTCAATAGCTAATAAAATAGCAAGTTGAATTAAAGTTATTTAAAACCAATTTGTTAGATTTCTGGAAATGATTTGAGCACATCTATCATTGGCATAATAAACGACTTGCTTCTTCTTTGATTTTTATTCTTTTTCGGTGGTGAGCCTGGTCAATAAAAACAAACATTTAGTCCGATTCTATTATGTTTTAAATAGTTTTAATTAATCTTACCAATTTTACTGCACTTATCAGAACCTTCAGTGTGATCGCCACAGGCTAAATCAATTAAATTGCCCACGATCGATTTAACAAAGTCAATAATCGTGTTCAAATTAGTTTCGTCACATTTACTAATTCGTTTCAAACGATTTTCCATACAAGGAAACAGTTTAAAATATTCACTGAATTAAAAAGAACATTTATTCATTTGATTAGCTCAATATTTATTTATTTTGTATTTACCAGCATAATAATGGTATTTTTCTTTTATCATCTGGCTCATTTTGAATGCCAATAAAAGAGTCAATGAGCTGAACGTAGCATTTATTAATCTGGATAAAGATGCTTAAAATTATTTTAATAAAACTTGTTAATTTTTAATAAAAACCTCTGAATTTCCTAGATTAGCACATGGTGTAGCTTTTATAATCATGTCCATTCGTTTCGATTCCTTTTTGCACAATTGCTTGATCGTATTTTTGACAGCATAGACGAGAACGCCGGCCGATTGTTTTGCGGCTTCCTTTAGGCACCGATTCTTATACCCCTCCAAATCTCTGATCAAATCTGCCGATTCACTGAAATATGATTAAAAATTCAATCATGAATTAAATTTTCAAAAAATTCTTTCTTATTTAAATTAAACTAATATTTTGTTTGACTTAAACCAATACAAAGGACAGATATTACTTGTACTTTTTATAAATGCACTGGGTGAAATAATGAATAATTCGAAAAGTATTTGAAATATTGAAAAAATA
>JAQIWP010001481.1:0-14782 GCA_034695525.1 Euzetes globulus
AATTACAAATGTTTTTCGAATGTCTTTATACTGGTCTTAGAATAATGCTAGTTGCTATGTCTTTATAGATCATCTATAAAGACCCCCTTCTCAGAAAAATGACTTATTTTATATTTTGAGACATGTCTTTAAAATTTACGAAAAAGGGTACCTTAAAAATAAATTCTTCTAAATCATGTTGGCCAAATCTAGTCTAGTTTATTTGTCTTTTGTCACATTTATTGGAATTTTTCCATAGAAATTGAGCAAATTTATTCAAAAATATCTGACGGAAAATACACAGGAATCAGGAAAAGTGATCTTTCACAAAGTTATAGAGCACTTAATATTGCTCTAGTAACAGGAGTCTTGTTTATAATACTAAAAAATCAATGCAGAGAAATTATTTAAAAACGTACAATCATGAAAACTCTTCTATCCTGTCATTAAAATTTAACCATTTACATTTTGCTGACACTTGAATGACTTGATATTAAATTCAAAAATAATTAAATTAAAACTGAGATGAAGTACGAAATGTTTTAGTATTTAATATGGAAAGTGTTGTGAGAATGCGTTCTAAACAGTCGTCTCATCGCTAATAGCTTGCAATTCAAGGTTTTACTGATTAATTAAATGTCGAAATCATTAAAAGCGAAACCTCTACACAAAAAGCAATAAAAAAAATCAATATTAATATGAATTGCAAGAATCACTTGATTTTTGAATGTAAAAGTCATGCCTGAGTAACAAACTATCCAAGATAATCCAGAAAAAGGACCAATTGAATATCCACTCTATTAAATGTACACTGACTTGTTAGTTTTAGCAATATTATCATATATTATATGATTTTTAGTTTTATTGTAACCAAAATTATGTCATACTTTGCATATGAATCGACCAAATGTTCACTAAAACTGAACAAACATTCACTCATTTTTAAACTCAGTTCTGTTTCCATATTCTATTAACTAATATTCTGATCAAAAGAAAATCAGTGGGGCATAGGAAAGGGTCAACTAGGCAATAATTTTGATCTCGTCTTTTATTGAACATGGCAATTCTAAAGATTAGTTCTTTCTAATTTTGGGCTCAGTATATAAAAAAGATTAGGAAAATATTCCTTTTGAATGTCGAATAATCGTTTAGATTTATTAACGAGTATTATGTAAGCGATGATAACAAATAATATCTAATGGATATATGGACTGATTGTAAATAATGTCTCGACTTCTTACTTGTCTTCTAATTTACTCAAAAATAGATTTCTACAAAATATGCATTTTATTGAAATAAAAACAAAAATATATTGTTCTCTAAAAGCGTTCAATTATTTTATTAGAAAAATCAAAATACAATCAATTTTAGAAACTTTAAAGTTTTAGAAATTTAAGGCAAAGACTATTTAAAACTAAAATTTGAGATATTCTGCTGAAGACTGGAATAACATGAGAGAAAACTATTGATCCTTAACTCAATTAAATATATTTAGATATCAAAACTTAAACAGAAATGTATTGAAAACGAAATTTATTTTATAATAAATTATAAGAAAAATACTTTTTTTTTGACGAATTCGTGATTTGATAAATAAAATCAATAAAAGTAGTAATAATTGATGTGAACATTGAAATAGTGTTTTAACTGTTAATCAATACTAATATGAATGCGAGGAATGGCGTTACCATCGAATCAGACGCCAAACAATCGATAATTCATTTGTTTTTGTTAATCAGTTCTTTGAGTTTGGTTTCGTTAGCGCCGGCGAATTCGTCCACTTTCTGCTTGTTCTTAAACATTATGAATGTCGGCATAACTGTCACCTTATTATCGGCTGCGATGTCCTGAAACCCATTACAAGACATTTAGGATCTCATATCGGATTTCAATCCATACCTCATTCTCGTCGACGTCAACCTTAAGGAAGACTACTTCGGCGGCCATTTGTTCTGAAAGTTGTTCGAGAACGGGTGCAATCATCTTGCAGGGGCCGCACCAAGTGGCGAAGAAGTCAACCACCACCAACTTATTGCCCGCCCTCTCCAATTGACCCGTGAAGTCAGCCTTAAGTTTACCGATTAATTTATCCATTAAATGACAAGATAACAATTATTTGATAAAATAGAGTTATATTTACGGCATCAGTGACTTTGTGGACTCCCATTATTGATGAAAACCTGATTAATTGCGATACAAAATAGACAGAAATGACTGCAAACAGTAACCCAAAGTAAATGTGTCTCAAAGAGTGACATCAGAGACGCCCTTCACCTCAACACTCCTTTCAGCCAATCAGTGGCTGAGCAGTCATCACACAATTACTCAGACCAGTGCTGACCTCTATTCCAGTGTCTACAGTATCACTTAACACAAACAACGAGCACATTATTGTTTTATTAAGTTCGTATAACTCGGCATATAACTTATCAAGATCATATTTGTCAGTTTAAAATCGGAGAAAAGGTATGAAACTGAAAAAGATTTGTCTAAAGAAGATTGTGAGCCTAGAAATTTTATAATTCATAATCAAGTTCAAATTGATTCAGTAATGACAAAGGGCCATAGGCATTTAGCTATTTATCCCCTAAATAGAGAAAGTTCGGTTTATCACCAACCAAGTTTGAGTAATATTAGAGGAAAACCGACCAACGATGACCAACGATGGCCAACGATGACCAACGATGACCAATGAGGGCCAATCTCCTGCAATTATTTGGGGGAAATAATTATGGAATTTGGGTAAAACTAAGCACTTCATTATCAGAAGACTAGATTTTAAAACGTTAAAGACATTCAATGGACATAAAAATATTATTCAATGAAATTTACTATTTATTTACATTTATTTTATTAGATTTGCTTTAATACAAATCATCAAAACTGCACTCCATTTGACGGAAAGGCATTAAAATTATTCAATTTTAATGATTAAAGTTCTTAACGATTCAAAAATTGTTCAAAAAAAGGAAGTAAATAATGCAATGATTGTAAAACCAAAAGTGATTAATGGACTGTAAATAAGGTTCAGTTTTGTCTAAAAATGTTTTTCATTAAAGAAAAGTCAAAATAAAATGTTTTACACAATAATAATGTGTCGAATGGATGAGTAGAAAACACTTTGTTTAGGATAAGCGCTCGGAATAGAGTTTGAGTCGATTAGAGGCTAAGCGCTGTTTGTTTTGTTAGAATTTGTGTTATTATCGCTAATCAGAGAAGTCGTCGAAGAAATCGGTTGTCTTCTAACGAATTCTGTGCTCAGTTCGGAGCCATTGGTTACGGTATTGGATGTGGTGACTGATTGTTGTTGTTGTGCGACCCAATCACTGGTTGGGTGAGAGCTGTGATGAGTCGTATGACACAACTTTGCGTTGGCGGCACTGCCGACACTACTGCACAATAAGACACTATTACTGTCACTATTATTGTCACTCTTTTTGTAATATCCGTTGACATAAGAACTGATGGTCTGAGCGCCCAAATGACTGGCGTTAGTGGAGGCGCTATCGCACAGACTGTTTATATTTGCGTAATGTGTGGACAAGTCATCCATAAGAATGTGATCCGATTTGTGTGGACTCGCACTCAGAATCTGAGTTGAAGGCGACGAACGAAACGATTGATGCAATTGTTGTCTGTTTGATGTTTGGATGTTATTTAGTGATGAGGACGAAGAAGACATGTTTGTCAGCGCCATATTCTCCTGTTCGTCGAGGAAGCGGTCCATATAATCCCTAATGGATGGACAAAACAATGAAATACTGATAAAATAGATGACCAATGCATACGTGGTTCCCGGATGTAACGAATACTTCTTCTTCTCTAATCTGAATTTAGTGGCGAAGAAATCGTGTCGTTCAGTCTTTTTCCATAAATAGTAGAACTGAACCAATTCTCCCACAGATCGGGTCCGGACCTAACATTCCATAAGATCTAGTTATCGATTGAAAACTTAATCAAAACTCAAATACTTTATTGGTTTGAACCAAATGAAAGTCTTTGCCATAACTTCTGAGTCCGGCCTCAAAAGCTTTGCACTCTTCTTCAGACCAGGAAGTCATAGACTCGTTCACTGCCGGTAGGTTTGGAGCGGTTCTACGCCTTCGCAGCGCTTCTTCAACATTATGTCCGCACTGATGCAACAAATAAAGTGCCTGTTCGTCGTCTCTAACATGTGTTCCCATTGGCAGTAGTGTAGAGGAGACCCCGTCCTCTCCGTTACATTCTTCCGTCTGTAGCGAAAAGCGTCTCAAATAGTCTTCAATTTCTTGATCTGTCAGATAGGATGGGGTCCAGAGAAGACGGTCTTCGTTTTCATAAGCAGGTGCGCCGTCATATCTGGAAAGGCCTTCGGGAATGGATGCCTGATAGTCAGAGCCTACTTGAATGGTTCGCCTCCAATCTTCTTCATTGACAGAGAAATCGTCGTCTGACTCGTCATCTGACGAATCGCTGACCATATTCTGGTTATTCATATGAGTGAAGGGTTGAGAGGAACGGAGGTGAGAGACGTGCGAACCACTCATCAGTTGACTAGTGTTCGAGTGATGCATATTTGGGTTCACATTATTGGAAGTACTGTTAGCTTCCGGTGTCTGTGTATTAGGTTCGGTAGTAGTGGTGGTGGACGTGGCCTCAGCCCTCTCCACACTCTTATCACAACTGGAGCCCACTTTGTCTGAATAGCCGTAAAGCGCCAAAAGCTCCTCCAAAGGCATCTCTCCTTCCTTTCCACCAAAAATAGTCGATTAGAAATCATTAAAAGAATAGATTCGTCAATAAATGTCTTCACTTAAACTAAAGTTTATCTGACATCAGATAAACTCATAATTGTTTTGAATGACAAAAATTGCAAATTGTTTTGAGGAATGTCTGAATGTCTGATCAAATTGGATAACAAATGACCAAAAACTTTTCAAAAGACGAGTAAATAAATGGTTTTTGGAATAAAGACAAAAATACTTTTCAATAATAAATGGATCAAATGAATGCATGCCTTCTGTAAGTCGTCGATCTCTTCTTCTTCGTTGGTTTCATCATTGATGGCCTCTTCTTCGTCGAGAGTATGTTCGTCATCGAAGTCGTTGACTAACATCTCAGCCGTTGGATCAAAGTCTTGATCGCTGTCTGTGCCTAACGTTTGTGACAGAAAATTGATTAACTAAAGACAATTAGGACATAAGACCAAACTTATTATCAATCATTCAAAAGGTGTTAACTTAAGAATAAATGCATTTTATTAAAGAATAAATCAAAAGTTAAAAACAAATTCGCGTTCAGTTTAATGAGAAAACTTCAAAAACAGGACTAAATTAAAGACAAAAACTTATAAAAATAGTTTTAAAAGATAAAAGTTGAGAGAAATTTAGTTGAAATATAAATTAAAGTCAATTAAAAATAATCCTTTTGTCAAATAAATCAATGAATGAATAGAAAAGTGGAATCAAAATAAAAGTCAACTAAAGTCCAGAATAGGAATAATAATAATAATCAAAAAAATATAAACAAAACAAATAGATTTGAATGTGAACTGACCCGCACTCGACTCACTAGCGCTCGGCTGTGGAACAGACATCACATCAATTAATTTGTTCAATTTAGTTCAAATTTCTCAATTTTTGTGCAAGCTTAAAATTTAAAATTAAGAAAACCAAATGTAAATAAAGTGTTGAATGTCTAATACCTCAGCCATTGTTGTGTTTATATGAGAAACACTTTAGAGCGGAACCGGATATTAGCCATTCATTCAATTGATAAACCATTTTGGCGCTAAATTTGTACCTTGCTCTTTCAATACTAATTTTAAGAATCGGTTCTAGCATAGTTCTTCATTGAAAATCTATTATATTTCTAAATTAGATTTGTTAAGATTTAGCTTGACACTTATTTAGGATTTGTATGGTTGTGCCCGGGGCTAACATTTATCATCTAAAATCACTGTTTAAACTAGTTTTTTCAATAATAGGTTAGACTCTCCGCTCCTTTATTCCAATTAACAATTCATCATTTCGGTTAAAATTAAGTTTTACTTTCATTTTTTTTCTGTTAAATCAAATGTTTTGTCAAAAGTGTTAAACGAACTCTAAAATAATGAATAATTGAATTGCAATTGGAGCAAGTATAAGAAACACCCTCATTCAAATTCTTTTATTAATTTAAAACTATTTATTTTCATGAAAAAATAATTCTTGAGCAAAAAATTGATCCACCAAATGAATTTTGAAAGCATCGACCATGCTATAATTTTGTTCTTAATAAATTCAATTCCAATTAAAATGGATTAAGTGATTAAAGTCTCCGATTTAACTAAATTTGAATAAAATTCTAGAAATTGAAAAATAAGTTTTCTTACAGTTTTATTAATTAAATTCTTTTTTGTTGATAGAAATTAATTGGAAAATAGATAATCATTTCCTTAAACCACTTTTTAAATAAATTATTTCGTATTTTGTTGTTTGATTACGACTTTAATTGAATTAATCGCAAATTTATACACTTTTAGTAAATAATTAATTTTCAATCAGAATGAGACCGAAGGTGTGTTTGCTTTAATTCAATTCATAATCAGGAATATTCCAATTTATTCATCGAAAACTTTCTGTGAAATATGAATTTTAGTCATAAATAGGAAATAGCAAGATCATTTTTAACACATTAAAATTTATCATTTAATTAAGGAAGATCCTATTAAATGATAGTTTTAATAAATATATTTTTATTGATTAATTGTTTTTTAAATCATAGAATATTCCACAAAAATTTCAGTAAAAGACTAGAATCGTTTAATTTATTACTAGAAAAATGTCAACTTTAACAAAATTTGTAAAATTTAAAAAAATGAATAAAATATAAATAAAAGATTGAACTCTTAAATGCAAAAAACTGCAAATTTATAAAATATCGAAGAATTTGCCGAAAAAGTAGACAAATATGAATTATAGGCCAAAAGGAAGTAACGTTTGGACGAATGTTTTTAATTCTATTCTTTTTAGGGTTTTTTGGTGATTCATAAAAATAATGTGAAAGAAAACACTGAGAGCTCTCATCGACTACATTGAGGCAATTGACATATTTGGAGTTGTTTTGGTTTCTGATCTATATTACAATTTTTGCTGTCAATTATAGATAACAAGTTTTCTGATGTTTTTCTAACGCAAAAAACAGCCCTGGTTCTAAAAGCTCGACCACAGGTTGCTGTACAGGCCGTCCAATCCTCAGTTCTCCAGCTTTTAAAACAAAATAAAAATAAATTAGTTTAAAAAAATAATTCAAAATATGGAAAAATTGTGAAAGAATGGATTTTTGATAGATTGGGTCAAAAGTCATTCATTATTAATCGATTTATAATTTTTTTCTTCTAAAATTAGTCTCTGATTTACAATAGTTTACAAACTAATGAATGAATAGATTAATAGAGAAATATATAATTAACTAATTTATTATTATTTATTATAAAACGATTGAAACATTTATTAAAGTCAATTATTTTATTCATGAGGCGATCAAATGAGGGATAGCCCTAAAAATTAATTACCTGCCAATACAAGGGTGAGAATTGCACTGTTCCATTGCTCGATGAACTGGTTTACTGCTGGCATTACAAAGAGAGTCGTCCACTCTATAATGGCCGGCATGACAATACACTTCAACTTTTCTATATCCCTGACCACAAGTTCGGTCACATTCACTCAATGAGATGCTCCAAACATATGGTTCAACACTTAATGTTTCATTGCGCTCATCTGAGCTGGATAATCGTATAGGACGAGAGGGGTCAGGTGTTTGCCATTGAGATGATATGATTGGAGTCCAATTGTTCCTATGGTCCCAACTGGCATTTTCTGAGAACATATCCGTTTGTTCCTGAATTCCAGACTTTCTGAATGTCAAAGAAGTTGAGCGCCGGTGACGGTTGTGGAATAGGTATTCCTGACTTAAAATTTGGCGGACTCTTAGTCTATCGTTTGAATCTATACATAAGAACAGTATAAATCAAATTATTAGATTTTAAAGAAGAGTTGCAAACAAACAGACCATGATCAATTGGTAATTCATTTTCATCAAATTTAAGGCATTTTCCGCTCAGACAATAGGCCTTTTGGTGGGACCCAAAACTGCAATCAGTGCCAAACGGAAATTTGCCATCATTGAAAGCATCCATTTGATAGTGAATGTCCTTCCAGACCCTGTCCTGACAGGCAACTATACATCCAGAGTTTATATTTGCTTAAATATTGACTCATATTAGAAAACAATTAATACTGGTTTCAATGGGTTACTTGTAAGGGGAGATAATTGTTTTCCAATTCCGCTTAGAAGAGTCGGATATTTAATTCGGTATTTTTGACAGATTTGGTTGGAATATTCCTCTGCCGTTTGTAAAATATTACTCTTGCAATAATCCCTTTGATCGTTACATAACTGAAACGATTCTTTTCGTGGACCACAACTCGTTCTGAAATACATTCAATGATTGACAATAATTTATGGATTAGTTTTCTTTTAAACAAATACTAAAATAACAAATATTCAAAACAAAACAAAATTAAGTGATATATAAATCATTTCATTTGTTTTTCTCTTACTAAAAGTCTTTTCTTATTATTACTGTTTTCGTTCCGAAGTAAAGGAGTGATTGTTTCCCAGAATGTCATAAATTGTTGGATAATTTACTTCAAACATTTTAAAGAAGTCGTTCTCAAAAGTTTTGTTTATTTTTAAAAAAGTATTTAAAATATTTTCTTTAAAACAAATGTTATATATTTAAAGTTAAAATTAAAGACTAGAGCTCAAAAATTTGCATAATTCCCCCAAATTTTGTATCGAAATAGAAAATTTGCCTCATTCATTTGAAAATGATCAATTAAATGCATGTAAATCACGATCATTTAATTTTGAGAAACAAGATCCTCCATACCTTCACTTGAGGTTAGAAATTAATTTTACATTTAAGATTAATAAAAAAGATTAAAAAGAGATTTAAAGAATTGATTTCAACTTTTGATTGATGAGTTTTCCTAAAATATGTCATCAGAATAGATAAGCTTAGAGTTGTCTGTACTGAAACAGTGAAATAGGTTTGTTTTATTCTTGTTAATTTTATTTATTTAAACTGAATGTTGGAGAACTCCTCCGCATTAATTAGAATCAAATTATTTGCGTTCAGAAAACTAATCGCGTTTTGTTTCTTCTCTTCCCTGAAATTAAGCGATTCTTTATCAACAAATAGAAAATAAGTAAAACAAAATTCAAAAGTAAAAGTCTAATCGACTAAAAGTCTGCTTTTCTTTTTTCCAAAATTTTTTTTGATACATTAATAATTCAATTTATAATCTGTATGAATTCCAAACACAACTTAATAGAAATTCCAAACTTTCCTTACAATTAGGTCTCTCTCTCTCTCTCTCTCTTTCTCTCTCTCTCTCTCTCTCTCTCTCTCTCTCTCTCCTCTCTATTTGGTATAGAAATTCGATACAATTGAAAATTAATCAAAGTTTTACTCAAAATGTTATTTCATTGATTGAATTGAAATCAATTAATTGTGACTTACATTGAATTACATTCTCTGTTTACGAGACGAAAACCTTTGGCTTCAGTCAAACAATTATATCTGCATTTACTTATGGGAAACCATTGACCCCACCCGAGGTCTCGAGGGCTTTCAAAGAGCAAACCTATAAATTAAAGCATAACATTAATAATAAAAGTGATAAACCGTTAACCCAAATGCCGGACTCACTTGAACTAGAAGTGCATTGTTCTGAAGACTCGTAACTTTTACTCAAACCATTGCAATCAAAGTGACGACACTCGCCATCAAAACAATGCCTATTATTATTTCGAATGTTTTCTTGACCACAAGGTGTTCCGTCGGGCATTTTCCAACCCTGAGTCATATAACCACCGCCTTTCTTATGACACCAAACAAAGCACGAATGCGATGCTGAATGTAATTCAATTTAAGACTTGTTTCCCAGTTTTCTCAAAATAAGTGATGGCTTACAGTCATAACTGGGATATTGAGTTCCCCTTTGTTCCAAATTGGAGTTCCGTTGGGCGGCGGCCATACATGTGTCCCTTATGTACTCCTCAACCGATATACTCCGATAAGAATGTGAGCTACAGATCTATTGATGAGAATAATCGGCAGATAAACAAACTTAATCTTTTGAATAATTCAGAAACTTAATTATTAACAGAACTTAAATTCTTGTGAATTCGCCTTGTTATAGTGAAAAGGCAGACTTTTTCAATTTATTCTGATATTATTATCGAAATACAAATAACTTTTGCTTTTCGGTCATTTACTTTAATTGAAAGCATTTCATTTTTGACATTTCATTTGTTTATTGTTCAGGGATTTGGAGCAAAAATTGTGTGAATTATGAAGCTTTGAGATACTCTAGTAAATCATTTGGAAAAATCATTGAGTAAACAGAATTGAGAGGAAATTAATCGAAACAAAAGCTTAATAATAAATATATATCATTAGTTTAGTGAAAGCCTATTATTTAGTTTGAAATCATTAAATATTTGACTTTAATGGACGGCTATAATGACTTATGCAATGATAGAAAGGCAATCATTCAAATTCGTGAGCGCTTCAGATCTGCCTCAAAATCATTGCGAGGCTTAGAGGTTAATGTGTGGCAGCAATCGATTAGGGCTTACAATAAAGCTCTGATGGATCATCATTTGGTGGTTAACATTATGTTTATGTTGTTTTACTTCAATTCTTATCTGATTTATCGATATTTTATACTTTAAATGAGATAAAAGCGTCAAAAAGCACAACCAGTTAACGTTAGTTCACATTTATGGCAATATCATTGGGTAATACCTGAGTGGCATCGCATAGCTTTACTCTTTTATCATTTCCATCACACTCTTTGCCCCCATTATAAGGCACCGGATTTTCACATTTTCTCTTCGATAACATAATTCCCATCGGATTTCGGTTTGGATGAGTTACACATTCGGAGACACAGGCGCTATATTGAGACCATTCAGTCCATCCGCCGTCTCTTTGCTTGAATTGAGGCTCATCTGATGACACCACTGACTGATACACTGAGGACTCGATAGACATTTCTTGTGAAATACACCGTCCCTCCCGACACCACTAAACAAAAGCACATTTATTTGAGTATTGCTAACAACACTTTTATTACTTTTTTGTGGCCACAAGCAGTGCCTTCGAGGGCGGGGTGTGCATGATACGCGATAGCGTTTCGACCAGAACCAGTATCGCACCGAACCAAACGACATATGTCTTCGAGTGCTTGTAGTGAAGAATGACGAGCGTCGGCCCCAAATCGTAGAGCACACTGTTGGTCGGCATTAAAAGTTTGGCCAGGAAGTTTGTCTTTTGGTATGAATTGGTTGATGATATTTATGTGTGGACTGGAGCCTAATATGCAACTGGCCTGACTCGAACGCACAAACTTATCCAAATAGTCACGACTACATGAGGACCAACTTGTCTTTCCCGCGCCTAACGTGGGAGACATAACAAAGTTGTCGTGATTGCATCCATTGCCATCTTGAGTGCCGTCATGCTCCATTCCCAGACTAGAACCACATCATATCGATTCATTGGAAAATCAAAATTATCCAAAAGAAATGAATAGTTTTTATACCTGTGCCCTAAAAAATGAGTGAAAAGTGAGTTCAATTTAGTTTTATAATGTATTTATGATTAGGGAGTAATTACCCATTTCATGTCCGGCCACTAACACTGTCTGTAAATCAAATAAATACCAAATTTCATTTAATTCATTAGTTTTGTAGACTTGTAGAAAAAAAAATGAAAACTAATTTTATTCAAAACACATTTGAAATCTATTTTTCAGTGAAAAGCAAAATAAAAAAAAATTTAATCACCAAAAACATGAGAAAAAATAAATTATATTCAAATTAATACTGTTGTAAATCTAGAGCCGATTAAACAAATATAATATTACCTGAAAACTGGTTCCTTCAGAAATGGTGCAACTGTTCAATGAATTACACATTCCGCTGACCGGTGCTAACCCTACGACATGTCTCTTCTTTCTGCCCAAACCATCGACGACATACATATTTATACTAAAAAAAGTTATTCATTTATTTAAATAAAACATATATTCTCTAAATTAAACGTTTTCTAAAATAAAGGAACAATTAATAGGAGTGACATAATAACCCTGATAGAAGCAGTGCGTGATCCCATCGCGGTGTAAGTCCTCTGCCATTCAGACGCTTTTTGTGCTGCCAAACGCAAAAGTTTGTCAAATATGTGTCAATGTTATCAGATGAAGCCAAGTCCTGATATACCGGTGCCATAAATATTCATAAGGATTAAAAAAAAGACTTGCATTAGATTTTTGTCAAAGAAAGAGAACTTCCATTTGATTTTTACTGGCATTCATTACAATTATTTTATCGAATAATTGATTGTATTATTAATTATTCAAAAACTGATTTCTTATGGAATTTCAAAATCGATCGAAAATATTGATAAGAAATTTCAAATAAGAATTTCTTATAACTTTGATTTTTAAAAATAAATTAATGTGAATTAGTGTTTAAATTAGAAGAAAATATAGAAAAAAGTATATTTATGTTTTGCAATAATCTAGTAATTTGTTAGTTGAAGACATACTCTGGGTTGCTGTTTGAGAATATCCATGAGAACGACGGATATTTCGACATTTCTTCCTAGTGAAGGCTGTTTGAAGAGGAGTTGGACGGCATTCATGATTGTCAAGACATAGGTCACTATTTGTTGCTCAGTATTTGATGGAAAGGTTCGTCTCATTAGTGTATAAAGGGTTTCGTCGACAAAAACGGCCGTCTCTACAGTCAGATTAACGCTATCCTCGACTTGATTTTTGGCGGAACGACGATAACGACTCTGTGTTTTGTTATTGAGCTCAACACCAGAATAATTATGATCTAATTCAGTGATCTGACTCTGTTTGATGGGCTCTCCTATTAGATTAATGATACAAAACATTTCAATATACGGTTAAGTAACGGGTCTGTCGTTCAGAGCATCACATATAAGCAGCTGATCCCTGAAGCCATTCAAAGGCATTCTTTTGGATTAAATAACTTACTTTCGTGAGGACATTGATATTCTTCGAGACTCTCTTTCTTAAGAATGATATGAGGATGTGTTAAGTGTGAGTGACTACCATTAGACCGCACTTGAGACCGACTAATCACTGATTGTGGTAATGGATTGATGACATAAATCGCTGATTTGGTCTCAATTACACCTCTCTGTCATTGAATTGAAAAGAAAAGCCATTGAACTCATTATTGTGAACAACAGTTAACAACACTATAAGAGAGGTGTCTATTAATTATAATTAACTTAATTGTAGAATAAATAATTGAGTTTTCTTTTTATATTTAATGAGATCCTAAAACTGTTCTTTTAATATCTCAGATATTAATGAATGAAATATTCATATAATTAAATGTGACTTTAATTCAAACACTTATTTCTATTAATCTAAAGATTTCTTAATTAAGACAAGTTTTGACACAAGTTTTCAAATATCAAAGAATTGGAAATTATCTAAAATTATGATTTTTCATACCATTCCGTCACACATGGAGATCGCAGCCGAACTGTTTGGGTGGGAAGTAGAATATCCCTGATAATAGCAGTCAGATCCAACTTGAACTTCACTATCAGAGACGTCTTTATCAATCATTTCTTCTCTAACAGTGAATGTCGGAGATAAGAGTCTATAATTTTTTCTGAGCTGTAGTTTAAACAGTTCTCCAAAAGCTCTAAAATTGACATTAATTTTATGCGGCAGTGATTTATTAGAGTCAGCCCTGTTATAGTTCCCATTATTGTTCACCGAACGCACAGTTCTTGACTTTCTTCTAATAGAAGTATATTTAGAAACAACTTTTGGTTCTAACACTTCATATTTGGGAACTGTTTGCCAAAGAGAGGGATACTTAATTAGATTTGTGTTCAGTCAGATCACGAATTTTTTATTGATTAGATTTTTGCCAAAGAATTTGTTTGAATTGAATAAATATGTTTTACCATTAATTTTGTGACCGAACAGAAGCAGTCGCTCTGTTTCTGACAAATAGCTATGAAGTGTTGGTTCCGATGATATATCTCTTTCATAATTTTTATTAATCTATAATACAAAAGAATGTTTTCAATGGATTTTTTTACAAAATCAAACGTGAAATCGCTTTTTCAGCATTAAATGAATACAAATTTTTAGCAAAACTAAAAAAGTGGTAAATCTTTAGGAAACTCCTAAAATAAACTCAATTCACACTTTAATTTTCTAAGAATATGATCATTAAAAGGGGGAATCAGTTTGAGAGCCCTTCCCTTAAAAATATTTAAACTGATTCAGTTCATGAAATGAATAAATAAATTAATTAACACAAAAGATCTCAATCTTCACGACTATTATTTGCAACATTTTTAAAACTTGGTTAATGATTTCCGTGATTTTTTTCCCAATAAAACACATTTTGCTCTTTATTTGAATACTTCATGAGCTTTATTAGTAATAATTTTCTATAAAATTTAGTCAATTGAGTAATGCTTTTATAAAACTAGAGATTTTAGTAGTTGTTTGTATAGTAAATGTTCAGTTTCGTAATATCACTAATTGTTTAAATATTTACAAAAATTGTTTTATATATTTATGCATTAATTAAAATAATTTCGAATTTATTTAAGGTATATTAATATTCTTTTTTCTAATAATTCAAATGTTTATAACATTTTAGGAAACATGGACTTATGAGAATAGGACCAGGCTTATTTCTT
>JAQIWP010001482.1:0-14772 GCA_034695525.1 Euzetes globulus
AAGCCGCGCATGTGCTATAAGTCTATACCTAGATGGCACATAAAAATATAGCGACTCTTGAAAATGGATTGACTTTACAAATACTGTTCTCAACGACCAAAACATTCAAGAATTTCGAAGTCTTTTAAGTGAAAATAGATTTGAATTCTTAAAGGCTTTCTTTAAAACAAAATTAGAAATGAGAAAGAATTCACTCAAAATGCAATAAGAAAACCAAACAAGGAAAAGAAAATTGAATGTTCTAGATTAGATGTAAAGCCTCACAATTCGCATAACTACTAACTGAATTGATGACCAGTTTTAATGTGGTAGTACCTTACAACTTACTGTAACCGTTAAAATCTAATGCAACTTATTTAATTAAACTAGTTTTCAATTTAGTATTTAAATATTTGAATTAAATAATTGTTTTAATTATCATCCTATCCCGTCACCTTGGAGATATAATGATAATAGCAAAATTTAAATATCATTTTGTTCTATTTAAGATTATCTGAATAAAATAAGTCAACCTGGTCGCACTGTTTTTGCACCTTGGTAAGCACTTATTATTGCAAACAATCTGTGAATAGATCTAATGTCAAGTAATACATATCCG
Source organism: Euzetes globulus (assembly GCA_034695525.1). NCBI lineage: Eukaryota > Metazoa > Arthropoda > Arachnida > Sarcoptiformes > Euzetidae > Euzetes > Euzetes globulus. The sequence goes on from JAQIWP010001482.1 coordinate 599, forward strand.
CTTATATTTGATTCTAATTTCAATCTAAAGTAAAGCTATTAGTTATCTATTGACCAAAATGTGGACAATATTTCTATTAATAATTGGAACTTCTGTTCTGCTCAATCCATTAGCGACTGTTCTACATCAGACTAAGATCATAAACAACAATAATCTGCTAATTCACTTTTCTGTATTGAAGAATGTTGTCATTTATTCCCCAGCAAACCGTTGAATTGAGTCAAGAGTTCCAGGAACCGTCTATTTCATTCGATGGAATTCGAATGATTCTGCAAATAAACGTCCTTTTTCATCATTATGCATTTTGGGTCCATTATGACTTAATTTCCGAGAATCCAGATCATTTCATTTTACGATCCTATCTTCCAATGAAATATTTGGGATTGATAATGCAATTTTCTTTTTTATTCAACGGGATTACCTCGGGCAATAGGATTTTTCAACAATTCAAGAAAAACATGGAAAAATCAGCATTCAAATTAAGCGCCCGATTCTTGCTGGAACGATTCCTGATGATCGCATCCTTCAAGTATATCATGATATATACATTAATAATTCACATGATATACTTGGAAAATCTGAAAATAATTGACCCAAAATGGTCTAATGACTGCTCAGATTCTGCTCTTACCAATGTATTTTTCATTTATAATTTTGCTTAATTGAAATATAATGTGAGTTTTAATTAGATTTGAAAAATTGTATTAATTAATCTTAATATTTTTCAGTGTTTCCTTTATTTTTGGTCAAATTCTATGTTCTTACAGCTAATAATAATAACACCACTTCTAATAATTGAATTCAAAAGGTATAACATTCGAATTAATTGTATTGATTTAAGCCCTTAATAGGGAACTCCTTATGCATATAGCAAAATAGGATGATTTGACAGCCGCCGATTTGTAAAGCATCTATTTTTAAAGATGATAGGCTAATTTTTATCGGCTTATGAGCATGCTGAAGTACCTACCAAAATATTAACTCAGGGTCAAATCTCTTCTTTCAAATCACGATATTTTAAATCTTCTTTTTCGAATTTCAGACAACTATCTAAGTACTTCAGCTTGCTCATAAGCCTATAAAAATTAGCCTATCCTCTTTAAAAATAGGTGATTTACAAATGGGCAGCAGTCAAATCATCCTAACCCACTATATGCATAAGGAGTTCCCTATTAAGATTCAAACAGGTTAATACTGTGTTTAGCCTGATGTGACAAATATGTGGCTGTATTCCGTTCCCCTTGTAAACTGAAAATAGACCCTATTTCATATAAAAATTACAAGGAAATTAATATTACATTAATCATACACAGGTGCAACCAAGGGGAAGGAGCAAACGTACTTGGTCCCCTAGATCAAAAAGTTTGAAATTTGGAACCCCTTAGAATGCAAGACGCTAAATTCTAATTCTGATCTTTTTTAAATTGTTGCCGATAAACCACCACATTGTTCTTTATTTTGAGGAATTTAGCCTTAGACTAAATATTAGGAAATTAAGCAAATTTAAGCTTAAATCGCAGAAAATAAGCATTTTTAAAGCAAAAATGGCCGCTAATGGCCGGTTCCGGTCGATATTGGCTTCCGGAATTTAACCCTTCCTTTGGTTGAAAATTTTAAGATTTGGCCCCACTCTAAGGCCTACCTATGATCATAAATTTTCAATTATAATTTTAAACAAGATTAATCAATAGTTTTACTAATTAAGTTTCAATTTTATCCAATAAAGAAGTTCAATACTTGGTATTCTAACAAGTTTGTCTATGAGTTTTATGTCGATGGCTATTACCTTTATTGATTTCTTCTCAAATGGACTGACAATTCCAGGTTCAAGCACTGGAAAGTTAATTAGCCTAAAATACACTGGTATAATGTATGATATAGGATATATTTAATGAATATATTATTCTTGACTAATCATGATTCTCAATATTTATGTCTTGATTCACAAGAGTACTATTGTAAGTGTTCATTATTACCGATGTCCTTTACATTGAAATTTGGTTTTTCATAGATTAAAGGGTTCTTACATGGATATTATTTATATGAAGCCGTTCACTTGGGCCCCTGCCTATTTCAATGGTATATTGTTTGCTTATTTAAAGGAATCTGGTCAAATGGAAACGTTTTACAAGAGCAAGGTTATAAAAAGAATAATTAGTTTCCTAAAACTCGTCATTATCTTAGTGATGACAATAATTTTTATTCAAGAAATTACTCTGAATATTTTACCTTTATTCAACGTATTCGAAACAAGCTTATCTGTTCTGATAACATCATTTAAATCTATCTATTATATAATTGATCTTGCACAGAATGATACAATTATCAGTAGATTCTTAAATTGCAAATTATGGAAACCCTTGCGTGTACCCAGTAAGGTTGCGTACTTAGTACACTTCCTAATTATTTTTAATTATCTCGACTATTTTAATTTAAAGTTTCCCTTGATCAATTTGGTTAATTTTCCCCTGTTTTTAATTAACTTTATTGTTTATGTAATAATCACTTATTCAGTATCGGCTATTCTGACCATTATATTTGATTTGCCTCTCAATGGTTTAAGTTTGAAACTGACACAAACATTATTTGAAACTCGCGTTAAAGTTTCCAAACTTTATCTAGATAAAAATAAATTTTTAAATTTCAGTGAATAAATGGTATAATAAAATTTTTTCTAGAAAATAATTTATCAGTTATATTTTAAATTTAATTTCCAAATTTTTGAAATTAATTAAATGTTTGAATTAAAATTAATATTACCGTTCAAATACATCAAAAGATCCTGGTAGGTGGAGAAGAAAGAATCCACTAAAATTTCTGGTAACTTTTAATGTTTAAGCTATAGCCTTGGCCGAATTAGACAAAATTTCTATTTAACTTTTAAAAATAATACGAAGTGACAACGTCTTACGAGGGAACTTTTTCAATATGATCAGCAGGTTTGACATGTACTAGATACTTATTGTTATTTTGAGCAAAATGAGATTCATTTGAAATTGGCTAGCCTGCTACTGGGCACCTAGATTATTATTTAAAGTTGTTATCAACTGCCATTTTGAATTTAAAATTCATTTCTATATCAAATGTATTTTTGATATAAACAAAGTCACATTTAATAAATTATATTGACTTAAAACTGATCAGCCAAGTGGTTAGTGTACTTTGAATTTGAGAATAGGGTTTTTGGTTAAAATTTTTTTGTAACCTTTTACTAGTAATTTTCAAGAATGCTATTGATAATGTTTTTAAACAAAAAATGATTAAAACATAAATGTTGATTACAATCAACAGTTCTAGTAAAAAGATTACCAAAAAAAAACTTTGCCACCGGTTGGATTTGAACCAGCAACCCTACTCTCAAATTCCAAATACACTAACCACTTAGCTGATCAGGCTTGAGTTAAACATGTTGATTAAGTCTCGCTTTATTAATATTAATGATAAGTTCAATAATAATCTAGGTGTCCAGTAGCGGGATAGCTAATTCGAAAGTATTCTCATATTGTTTAAAATGACATTAAGTATCTAAAACATTCAAAACCTGCTCCTAATATTACCGTAGATTCCTGAATCAATAGTGATGATAGTTACTGAAAGAGATCGACAATTTGATTAATCATTTGATAAAAATTTTGCCGATTTGAGTGATTGGCCGTTTGAACAGTATTGCGACAACTTACATATTAGGAGCTAAAAGACGACGGGTAATAATCGATTTGTGGGTCCAAAGATTCGGGAATTTGAACAGTACTTTTATTGCCACCTCTGGTCGATAGAATTAATTTGTGAGAGACAGACAGATCCGAACTTTTTAAATACAATCAGGTGATATTTGCGCACTTTTCTGATTTGTCGTCATTTTTCGGATTTTTTTACCCACAGTTATACAAGTCCTTCACCTTCTTTGGCTTTAGAAAAGACATACGTATGGCAATTACAAAATAAATATGCCAAATCTATATAAAGAACTTATCTTTCTAATAAAATTTTGAAAATGTCGTTCATTTGTATTAAAAATTTGATTATAGTAAAACGAAATATTCACTCACCGTGTTCAGGTGATTCAACATAAGGATCCGACACGTGCTGCGGGAATGTGCGTAAATTTACGTATTTTCCAAATTTGATTTCTTTTAAATTCTACATTTCTGAAGACTTTGAAATTAATTATTTCCATTATTGACTTTTTGGACAATAATCTTAAGCTTCAATTCATTCATATTGATACTACGCATCTGAGCCTAACCTTTCAACTGGATTCATATAAAATTTCCAAACTTGCGAAAGTTCACCATTGAATCAATACTTCAATTGAAGAACAAAACATTATTCAAAATTTTCGAGTGTGAATATTTGAAGGAGCTTAATATTAAAAATTACCAATCGCAAAGTCTTATTACCAGACATGGAGTTGAAAGAAATTTGGAAGGATGTGACCGTATCAAGTTGATATTATAATCAGAACTGTATCTGATTGATGAGTGATATCTGAGCCATGCGCTGTTCTAAACTAATCTATCCGATTTCATAAACATTACAAAAAAATCCTTGATAAAACCTGATTAAAGGCAATGTGTTGCCATTATCAGTCATACTATAATATAAACACTGTACCATTTTATTTTACGACATTTTATATATTGGAAATTTTTAACTAAAATTTTGTCCACTACACTGTTTAATGGAAATTGGTTAATGGTAACAAAATCTAAATTAATTAACAAGGTAATTAAACAATAATTTTCCCTTTAAGATAAAATTACGGTTCCACTCGGACAAAATATTCTAAAAATTTATTAAAAAACATCTTGATAGGTTCAGTCATTTGATAATGGTGAAGGATTACTCTACTGCTTTTATACAATTGAAACGCACTGTATGTCGCTATCTGTTTATAATCAAAACTGTAATTCAGTTTATAATAAAATATTTGATGACTTTAATTACTCAATTGGTTGCTGCCTATTATGGCTTTTTTATTCTTCAAAGGAGTGATCACTGATCAGTATTGAAGCAGTTTTTATCACCGGTAGGCTTATTGGGAAATAGATCTGAAAATTAGTTATTTTTGCCCTCTTCAAAAAAATAGACAAAGACAAATGTGACTCGGTATTCGGCAATAGATTAGCGCAAAGACTCAGTCAATTGGGGTTCTACACCACTGTTCTCAAAACTAACAGCACCGGAGCAAAGGAATCCAATCTTAATTGCTTCATTTTGTAGTCATGGAAAATTTTTAAAAATATTGTCAATTATAAATGTACAACAATAATGAAAAATTAATAATTTTTGTCTTTTACCCTATTCCCTCACATTGTGCGGCATGCCGGTATAAGTGAAATTGACCATTTATTTAAATAAAACTTTATGGTGGCTACCGGCATGTGGGTATAAAGTGAGGGAGGCATTTTTATACAATTGAATGGTAATCTTACTTTAACCTTGCGCATATAAGGACAAAATAATCACCAATAATAAAAAAGCTCATCCTACAACATCCTACGTTTGTAACAAAATTACATTCTTTTCACAAAAATTTAATTTTATTTTGAATATTAATATCAAATTCATAGAAAAGTTCAATAAATTTACTGATGTTTCTTGGGCTCAAATTGCTGGATCCATCTGGTAAGTTCAACAAGCTCATTTTCGTATCTGACCAACTGATTATTCTTCAGAGTCTTTTTATTGCACCAGATAACACCGTCCCTGTAAATCTAGAAAAGCATCAATCTAACAATTATCTGACTGTTATTTTATTCTATCCCCTTGATCCTAGTCATTATGAATCCCTTGGGAATTTTATCATCATTATACCAATTGGACAAAGTTCATAAATGAAATGAAATAGGGAATTACCTCCACCAAATGATAACGAAACACTAGCAATGAGGTTATCCTTGCTAAAATTGTGGGCCCACAGAAGCAATAAAAGGCTACATTAAGTTTCCTGTTCGGAAGTGGTGTCATTGTTCCAATCAGCTCAATATTAATTGGTCCAATCAATTTACCAAACATACTGGCAGAAAAACTATATGGGCCATCCATGGTAATTTTATAATATATAATTTCTACGGGATAACCGAAAAGATAGATTTCTCCTTGATTATTTGTTTCTAAACGATGACTTTCAGGCAGTCGAACCCTTTTCCCCGAAAGTTTGACGGTTAATATTTTGGACCACATCCTAAACCAGATATCTTGGTGAAAAAGTGAATTTATACTCAACCAAGGTGGTCCAACATGAACAGTTTCCAAATGACCAAAATCAACAAAATTTGAGATCATATCCTAACAATGAAATGTTAAAAACAGTTAATTACTTAGTTTTAAAAAGCTTTTTTCACATAAAGGTGGCCTTGTGTTGTCATGTTTAATGAGCTTGCATATTTTAATTGACTGAAATCTTTGACTTCAGTGGGAAACCATCCAGGTGCTTTGCCATTTGAATCATACCAAACATAAACCAAACCATTGGTTTCAAAGCAGTTCCAAATCTTTATCTTTGCTTTTGGTAAATTTGAATCTTGATAATCATAAATTACATTAAAAAGACATTTTTTTATAAGAAATTTATATAAGTGTAAAAGGGAGTCTAAATCTCAACAATTTTTGTCTAGTGGTGTGGCCATAGTAGGTTAATAACCCCCCCCCCATGGTGACCACTGATATGATATATACATTCAATATATACATGTATTTACCTTCGAGTCCAGGAACTTTAGTACATTCGCCGTTTCCATTAAAAGTCCAGCCATGAAAAGGACACCGAATATTGTCTCCATTGACAACAGAACCGCCCACTGGAAGGTATGCCCCCATATGTGGACAGTAGGCGTCCAACACATGAACCTTTCCTAAAGATGATCTGAAGGTTACCAGGTCATTGCCTAAAACGTGATGTCCTTTGACCTGGTTCAATCCCAGATCTTTTGACAGGCAAAGGGGGAACCATCCAGTCAGGTTTTCGGGAATGACATCACCTTGTTCATACAAGAGATCCGGTACCAGACTTTGTTTCCACTTTGTTTCTGTCATATCCTGTAATGATTTCAATTTTATTGTAAAAATCCAAATAAGTGAACAATAAATGACTTTCCAAAACAATTTCAGAATTTAGAAGATATGCTCCGATTCTGAAGTATATTATTGTTGTGATTACCAAAAGAATATAAATAATGAAATAATCGCCGAATATATCCATATTTATTCTTATAATACTACTAACTATTAGTTCAGAGGCCGACAAATCATAATTTTAAAGCCATAAGGTTTTCATATAATTAACTGAACTTGCTTTAATTAACTTCTCTATAAATGCTTTAATTAATTCATAGTGTAAGGGAGTTGACCACCCAGGGCTATTTTTTAACTTTTTCCTTCCCCGGATTCTGACTCCTCTACTGACTATTACTATAGCATTTGAAACACGCGGTGCTGCCCTGGGCAAGTCTAGAGCGAGCACCAAAAGGTCACCTTACCCTTCGCCGATTTGCTGAACCGGAAGAGTTTCGTTTCTGACCGAAACCAGCAAAACGCGCGATTGGCGTACTCTTTCGATCTATCGAATCCAAGTTGCGAGGATCTCCACAATCGGTATCCCGGTCTTTTACGCTCCGTATATTAGCGCCAGTCCTCCAATTGCGAGTCCTTTACGCGCAACTGTTCGACGGGCTGCTGCAACAACCCTAGCGATCACTTTCGGCGTCTGTTCGCCGACTCCGATATTGCGAGTTTGGAGAAATTCTGGAATATCTTCGGATTGGAACCACTTGGAGTGATGCGGTCTTCAATGGCCTTTGTCTCCAACACTCGGGCACTTGATAAGCGAAAGTTTCGATTTTCCGTTTGGGGCGAAAAAACACGTTTTTAGGGAAAAGTCGATATTTCTAATCAGATTCCGGGAAAACGAATTTGAGGGGTGGCCGTTACTCGCCGAGTCGGATCGGAATCAATTTCCAAAGCTTCAAAATGTTATGTCCTTCTATGACTTTTGGCCACTTGACTTCAAAAAGTTTTCAATATTCGGTGTATGGTATTTGTCCCATAGCGTCCGCTCACTACTGCTGATGTTTAAGTATGTGTTAGGCTTAGAATTGTATGTCTGAATATTAGGCTGTAGTGGCTGTCAATCTAATACTGTAATGCACTGCAGTATCTGTATGCTTGCAGTAGTTACACAGCGACACTCGGTCCGTAGAGTTCGCTCATTGCGGATGTGTGCCAGAGTTGTGTACAGCTCTATGGCTTTAAGCGGTTTCAGATGTATTCAAACTCTGTGCAGTTTTCTATGTCTGCTGGACTGGTATTCGCCTAAAACTGCCGGAAAACCTAACAGATAAAGTGCGTGCAATGCGGTCCATCGAAAGCGCTGCGCTTTAGGACTCCGTTCCGGAATTGGCTGTTTTGACCCAAAATGCAGCTAATGCTAAGGTATGGGAGACCAGACTGACCCAAGCTGATGGTAACCGATTCCTCGGTTCTTAGATACAAACTGCTCGCCTGTCCTAAAGAAGCTTATCGGCTGATGGAACCTATGTCCTGGCCGTCGGGAGAGTGGTCAAATCGGCGATTGAAAGTCAAAGTTTGGGAAATTCAATTGTAAATAAAAACAAAACTACTAATAGTTGCGCTTCCAAACTTGTAAGACTTCTTTAACCGATCAATATCTTCAATAAATAATTATGTGCAGCCACTAATTAAATGATTTAAATGATTTTATTAAATAAAAGAAATAACTTAAGAAATAATTGAGTGTTTGTTGTCAGACAGCCATCAGTCGATTTCTCATGACGCCCACAACCCAAAGAATTCCACATGACTTTTTTTTGACTATAAATTACGTCAAGTATTTCTGATGCCTGTCAACACAAGCGGCTCTGGCGTAACTTATTCTCGTTTTTATTTTCAGTGTGTGGTAAGGTAATGGCTGACTTTAATTATTTCTTTGATGTCTCGACTCAAAACTAGGCGATTTTGGCCATTGGGCAAACCGCGTGTTTCAATACTTTCCTCAAAAACTTGGAAACGATTTAAAAGTGGGTCAAATTTTGAAAAGAAAAAGAGACAAGACGTTAATTTAATTAATTTTTGGTTAAATAGTAGTTTGATTATTCTTTTAGTAAAAGTTCGCACATTCAGGAATAGTCAGGCATTATTTAACTGAATTGGCGAAGAGATTAGTGAATACAAAAAATGAATGATTAAAAATTATTGAAGAACATTTGTTTCTGAACACAAAAATGGAAAATTATTGAAAACACTCAATTATTAAAAGAATTTTTCGTTTTTGGGAAAGTCCGGATAGGGCAAACTTATTTCTTGGAGCGTCTGCTTGTCTTTGGGTCATTATCCTGATGTCTCGTCTGTGTCTGAGCTCTTGTCGACTTGTCTTTTAATAGTTGAAACTCCTGTGGAAACATTGTTCGCCAATTATTCCTTCTCTTTGGCTTAGAATCTTCCGGCGGATCGAGTGGAGTCGTAGTGTTGATGATGTCGCACAGGAATTGCGAATCTGGCGGACGGCTCACGGTTTCCGACTTAAGCGTTGCCTTAAATCGCGAGAATATAGTGATAGTCTGGGGGTTTGGTGTCGGAGGGGCCGACCTTGGCGTTTTTTCAAGTATTTCTGCCGGTCTTGTAGCAGTCGCAGTCTGCATATACTCTTGGAAAACTCGAAGTCTTTCTATCTGTTTCCGCCTTTTTCGCTAACTGGATATGATTGTTCTGTGTTGTGATCAACACTTTAATCAATTCCTGATTCTGGTGTCGTTCCGTTGTTATAATTATGCTGAGTTTCTTAACCTCTTTTTGCAATTCCGCTATTTCGGCGTTATTTAGTTTGATCGCTTCCACCCGTTTTTGGGCTTCTAGGGTAACGTGCCTCTCGAATTGGCGATACCATTGAAATTGTGCGACCATCGCTTGGCAATGCGGAATGGAAATGTTGTTGAATCTTGCGAGTTCGAACTAAAACAACCAATAAAACAAAGGAATTTAAACTAAAATTAATTATTAGAAGTCTTTTCCCGTTCTCTTTAACAAAATGTTGGCCAGTGCCGTCGATTTTTAAAAATTTTTTGGCTCTAAAAATAAAAGAAAGGAAAGTTAATTGTATTCTTGTAAACAAATGTTTGTTAGGAAAACTAATTCATACAAAATGCTTTGAATTTCAAGATTTCAGTGTAAACTCTAACAGTTAAAGATTAAATATGATGTTTACCACTTGTTTTGATTATAATTATACAAATTGTTGATTAAGTTAAACTGAATTAAAGACAAAAACAAAGATTTTTGAGGACAATTGGTTCCAGAGCACTGCTATGAAGCGAATGACAGGCGGAACGAACACAACGTGTTTTGAAGGGACTAACAATAATTTCGTCTATTGTTTTACATGTTTTCGTCACTCGCCCTCATAGGGAAATCATTGTATCTGAGGTGAAGTTTAGGATTTGGCGCACTTTTCCACCGGATTAACGTTGTTATTCGGAGCTGACGCGACTTCTGCGGCCTGTCTCGGGCCATAGGTTATAGTTGTCTTTATCTTAAAACCATTATTAGTTCTCACTCTTTTGGTTTTAAAATCAGTTATTTCTAACTTCGGATTATTCATTCTTTGTGGCGGTTTTCAAATGTTTGCCAAAAACAGTGTAACAGATATATATATATATATATATTAGTGGTTATTGGAAATATGTTTAAACGATTATTTTTATGTGAAAACACACAAAATTTGAATTATTTTATGTTATGAACAAATGAAAAATGACTTGCCTTAACCCAAACCTTAAGTTATTAAATGTTTATAAAGTTTGCGACTATTCTTTCTGACTATTACTGTCGCATCGCCGCTATGGCGTAAATCCGGTTTGTACAGAATTGTACTATTGTTGGTTTGTTCACCGGTTTCAGGAAGTTTGCACTCTTCAGGTACCGGTTTTGGTTGACTAGCGATTTCTTAAGTTGTGTGGCATTCACAACAAATTCTCTATAATTGCCGTCGACTTTTGTAATTCTGAAGTTATTTTTGGTCGGTTTCGCAACTAATCGATAGTCCCCGACATATCTTTCATTAAGCCTCTTCGCTGCCTTTAGTCTTTCCTCTTTTGTTTGCAGATTTTGAAGAGCCATATTCTACACATTCTCTAGGCACACATTCATTAAGGTGCCAGAGTAGGCTTTCCACAATTGTTTGTTATTTTCGCTTGAACTGCGATTTCGGAATCCATTTCTGCGAAACTGCATTTTTGGCGAATATCTTCTCCTTTTATCTTTTTGCAGATTTGCATGCGTTCCGTAATCTGCAACCAATTTTGGTGTTACTTTCCAACCAACATCAGATTCTCTGAATTCGGCCACTCGCCGGTATATGTCTATGACGGCTCTGGCTTTCTTCAAATAATCACTGCCAAGTTTAACGGGCGCTGAACAGTTCGAAAAAATTCCAAACTTCTGTATGTGCGTAATATTGCCGATTAGGACTGTCAGGTTTTCTGTAATAAAATTTGGGGTAACATTTGCTGAATTTACGGATGTTAGCCGTCCGTGGGGCCATTGCTCAGTCTTGGGCCGCAACTGGTGGAAAAAGTTCTCACTTATTACTGGGAAAGTTGCGCCACTGTCGAGCATCGCCATAACCGGCTTTCCATTTATCCAATATTCTAAGCGCAGAGGTGATATAACCAGCAATTCTTCTTGGCTTAATGCGCACGTACGTCCTTCTGTCCTGCTGGTAATGAAACCTATGTTCTTCGGTTTTGGTGGGCTTTGTTTTCTGGTCTCGCGAAAAACTTGCCTTTCTCCCGGACTTTGACTGTCTGCGAAAATGTGCGGAGATTGTAGGTTCTGCGTTTCGTGTCTCCAAACGTCTCAAAGCTTCGCAATACTGCCGCATTTTGTGGATAAATTCTCTATTTTTTTCTTTTCCAGTTTCTGATCAAATGTCCGGCTTCTCAACAATTATAACAAACGAGACCAATGTCGTTGAGGCACCTGGGAGTTATTCTTTTCGGTGGACTCCGATTTTCTTATTTTGGCGAATTCTGTCGCCTATCAAAAACAGTCTTCTCGAGTTTCTCTATTCGGCGTTTGGTTGTTGGTCCCCTTTCTCGCGTTATCATTGGTCTTCGGGAAATTCTCGTTGTTCTCGCATTTTGCGATCATATATTGGCCCTATTTGGCGGATCGGTTGCCATTCTTGCGGATATCTCTGTCTGCCGAAGTCGACGTTTCTTTGTCGCTGTTCTGACAGATATCTGGGCTGTCTTATAGCAGTGTAACGCCAGTTTTGGTCTGGCGAATACCTTTCCGGTTTTTGTGCGCCACTTTCGGGCTTTCGCCGATTCTGAGTTTTATCTATTTCTGCCACATTTTCTGGCCTTTTCTTGGTTTTAATGAAGTCTTTATCGGTAAGTTTTGCCTTTTTGTTATTACTAACTGAGTCATATCTCCGCAAAATTGTCTGTATCTCTGCAATGCATTGCCTTTGAAATGAAATCTCTTATGAATAATTAAAGCACTCAATTGTCTGAATGTCTTTCTACAGCTATATAACATTTGAATGAGTTTTCTTCAGAATGTGTCCGTTTTAGTCGATGTAGAGTTGATTTTTTGTTAAAGTTTTCCTGCATTCTTTAAAATTTTCTTTCTGTCAAATAAATAGATTTGTGTTCATTCAATTGAGACTTATTTGTAGTATTTTATTTACATTTAAGCCAAAAAAAGGGAAACACTTCTTTAGACTTAGCATTGCGTCCAATACTTTCCTTGCAATCAATAAATTTCAAACTTATTTTTATTAGATTTTTCTTAACCATTTCTGACTTTTCTCTCAATGAATGACAATAACTTCCAGCGATGTCTGAAATTCAACCATTGCTTACGTCGAGTGACTTTTGAGAATAGAATTTAAAAAGGTCTATGTGCGGCTGTAATACCGGCACAAATTGCACTCATTAGCTATACAAGAAGTCCCTATGCCTTTCTAATGTTTTATTACCTTTCAATAACGGAATCATAGATAACAGAATCCTTGATATGGCAGACTCTAAATGACTGCACGCATAGCATAGCCTTTACTTCATTATAACGGGATGCAAACCCGTTATAGGCTTAGTAGAAGTGAGAACATTCAAATATTTTAAACCAATTTTGTAAAGTAACCGTTTGAGGAACAGTATCTGATGCTTTCCCGACTGATCCTTTAACTTTACCCAATTGATCCATAAGTATCTTAAACTGGGTCCTAAGCTATCCTCGGATAGGCCGGCAGTTGTGACTGCACTTTAAGCCTGACCAAATTGCATTATATTCTGAGCAAATTTGTTGTTCAATGGGTTGAATGATGAGTTAACTTTCATTAAAATAATAGCCTAGCATCTGGAGTCCAATATGGAGGCGCCGCTCAGTGTAGTGTAAATTTAGTTCACAAATGTTTACCTGAACTAAACCTGACCTACAGTTTAACCACTAATGTCACTCGAGCTGAGTCTTATTCCTAGTCATGCACTTTGCATTGCTTTGCTCACAATTTAATCATTTGCCAATTGAACTCTTGTCCACTCATTAGCTAAGCTAAATCTGAAGCTTGTGTAAGAGAAGGGTCATTATGGGTGACACTACATATAACTAGTGTCATACAATTCAAGCCTTTAGGTATATACCCTATTAAAGCATAGGCACAACGAACATCTCTCCCAGTGGTTAAGGGACAATACAATGCTTTGTCATTTAATACCCAGAGGGATAGCAAAATGCCGAGTATTTGACTCGAGCTTTAACGGGCTTCGCCTACCCGATCACTAGTCAGAGTATACACTTAACATTATGCTGTCTCTCGACCAATCAGACTAACGAGTAGGACTGCCTATGAGGCTTATTAATCACAGACTTGCTATGCAAGAGTTCTGGGAAAAATGTCCTAAAGTTGAGATCTGACCCAACAGGGAACTGGTCAAACACAATATGTTAATACACCTATACTCTGCCTACATACCCCTTACAAATGAAATATCAAAATAACAGAATTAATGTACAAACCAAGCGACTACCCTGAGTTTGTCTAAAAGGAGGCTCGAATAAAAAGTAATGGCAAAGCTCTTACATGTACCCTATTCAAGACTATGATTACTAATTATGTTCATAACTAATCGATATTTTATTCTTTATTCCTT
>JAQIWP010001483.1:0-14771 GCA_034695525.1 Euzetes globulus
ATGGTTAGTTTTAACCAATTTCTGAAACCAAATGAAACAAAAATAATGTAAATAATATTCAATAGCTTTAACTCAAACATTACTCTAACTGTAAAACAAGCGCTCATTTAAAACAGTTTTAAAAACAAAAATTTTTATCAATAGTGTGTTTTTTTGTCAAATGTTAAAGAAAAAGCTTGGCGGGCAGGTACAGACTGACAAAACTATATACTACATTCCTTACAGTCAAGATAGTGAAAAATAATAAAATCTTGGTGAAATATGTTGATGAAAAATGACAAAATTGTTGTTACAAAATTTGAACTAACTTGTATCTCAATAGATAACATCATTTATTTAAAATTCTGGGAATATAAGTGCCACCTTATTATCATGTATAATTTATTTTTAATTTCATTTAAATATGTTTTATAATTATCAAGATTTTTGATTTTTAATTTGTTAATTTGAATTTGTTAATTTTCAATGTATATTCCAAGGTACAAACCAAGCAAAATTTTCAAAAATATAATACACCTATTAATTTATTTTTATTATACTTTCTTTTTTTAATAAAGTTATAATTTTAAAAAAATTTGAAACATGCTTTTACGGCTGGTTTGGATGGACGTTCCTCTTTTGTTCTAAGCCCACAATTCATATCTAATTTCAAGCAATAAAACTCAAATAAAACATTATTTTCTATTATATTCTTTGCTTCACTTGTTTTGCATTAGACTGCGTTCTGATCGATATAATCACTTCTCTCTGCAATTTGTATTTTAATGAAACAAAGGAATGAATCGACTTTTGAATGAAGTGAAACAAAAATATCAAAAGCAAATACGTCGAGGGATTTGTCTTACTTCGGAGCAAAACTGACACTTTTTCAATTAGGAAAACATTATGTTTTGAACATTAAATGTTTTTTTTTAATTATCAGATTTTTATAGTGAATTTTGAAAATTAAAAATAATCTAGAATCAATAAAATATTGGTTTGGCTGAAAAAGCAATTAAAGGCAACATGGAAATTATTTTAAGCCTTAATAAGAAAGGATTGCTATCCAGTGTTTTATTTATTCTTTAGACTGAATGAACGACTGAACAGTGGTTTGAATGAATGGCAAATAATTATCGAAACAAAGTATAGTAGACTTCAATTCCATATAATGAAGTTGTTTGAGGCAAACATCGATTGAGTGATCGGACGAACCTTTTTTGCTGATTAACCATTCATTCAATTAATTATTCATTCGATGCCTTTGATTTAAATCAGTTTGGCTTCGGTTAGGGATTGACATTTGTTTCACTCATTTGTTTCAAACCTCTATTTCTTCATTTGTACTTTTATTATCAGCTATCACTTTTGAATGGCTTTGTTTCAATTTTCAAAATCTGATCCTAATTTTGATTCGAAAACTATTGAAATTATTTGTAGAAAAATAAATAGTAGAGAAAGTACAATTTTTCAGTAAATTTTGTTTTGTGATCAAAATTTTGGATATTTCATCCAAATTTTTATATACCATTCTTTTCATCTGCTTTTTTGGTAGTCATCGACTTTCCTTTCAAAGTTGCATTATTTTAAGCTGAAATAAAATTGAGCATGTTAAGTGACTTTCGATGTACTTATTCTGTTCAAAAGAGCGGAATGAATTTTCAAATAAATATTTAGTTTTAAGGCTGACTCCGAGTTTCCTAAAATTCATGAATTTGCGGCAAAATTTGTTAAACTGTGTAATTAAATGTAATTTTAACATTAGTGAGGTAATAGTACTAGTGCAAAACTTTTAACCTTCTTTTCAAGGTGTTTATTTTCTTGTTTCTTTATCAAACTACTATAATAGTTTTCAAACCTTTATTACAGTTTTCAATTAAATTCACTTTCAAATTGTCGCAATAGAATCATGAATATGAAGTTCCATTTATTCAGTTCCAGTTTTATTTTTCTGGCTATTCAACAACTTCAAGGGGTGAGTGGGGTGATGGGGTGAGGTAGCCAATGTAAATTCATATCGCTAAGGTCTTATTAGAGGTGGGTATTTCTCAAAAAATCGTTAGATAGTCTTTGATATTAATTGTGAGACTATGTCTTATTTATACAGTAAAAATGGTTTGTCGTAATCACACCTATAAAGCATTATGTAATCCTTTTTTTAATGAGAAAACAAGAGATAATTGCGATCGTTATGACTCCTTATCATCAAATATTATCGAGAATCTCAGATATCTTTAATTATAAACCAGAAAAAATATTAGATTCTTTGAAAATAACACAAATAATTAATTTTCATATTAGGCTAAAACCTACTAAAAATATCTCTTCTAACTAGTATTCAATGAAGAAGCAAATGAGCCTAAAAACGCCTCAATTCTCTATTGAAGAGTATATTCCTTATATTATTTGATCTTATTCTGAATACATGAGAATTATCTGAAAATAATAGCTAATGATAGCGACATCTAAAAGACACGATTAAAACTAACCATAAACTAAAAATTCTATTCAAATTGATATCGTGATCGATGCTTTACAATTAAATTAGTGATTTATTGCAAGCTCATAGTAAACTTGATAAACATATGAATTTTCACTCGAAATGCTTATTAATATTTTGAACTAGTAAACATATCATATTATTATATATATAAGGAATAAGGAACAATATGGCCGCTTCCGGCGGTACTTCCGGCCGCCATCTTGGAAAATACCCCCTTAGGTTTGAGAAAAATCCGCCATTTTACCCTCCCCTTATACCTTTCCCTGACGTCTCGGACTTTGGCTAACCCTGGCAAAGTTTTAATTATAACTAATTTAATTTACTTGACATTCTATTTGACTTCAACTTGACATAATGTTCGTGAATTATTGCTTTCTAATTCAAATATAGCTCAAAATCAACCTGAAACTTTCAAAATTTCTTGATATTTTTAGCTTTTGAAAAATGCGCTAGAATCTTCTAGAATTGGAAAATTCGTTTTTATTCTTTTAAAATTTCCTTTTATTCAGGGTTGTGGAAAGGGGATTTTCTGAAATATCCCCTAGGTTAAAAAAAATTGTCACATAAAAACGTAGAGAAACTGACCCTCTTCAAAAATTTCCATTTTTTAGTAATGGTAGCAAAAAATTAGCATTGTCACTTAAATAATAGCTAAATTGTGGCTTAAGTAAGGTAATTAACGAATTAAATTTTCTGAAATAAGCGTATTTAAAAACAAAATGAAAAAATAGGTGTCTCAGGTCGCCATTTCCGTCCGCCATTTTTGAAATGTACCCCCTATATCCCCTTAGATTTAGGTCTGAAAATGAGTAATTATCCCCCTAGGATGACAGACCTTGCACACTCCTGCTTTTATTCCACCTATTTATTTAACGATTTAATTTTCACATATTTTCAAGAAATGTTTAAAGTTTTTCACAATTTCTTTATTGAATTGAATTTATTGTTTATACTCTATGTTTTCAACCGAAGCTGATATCAATGACAGAGGAGTTTAAATCTTAATTATAATAAATGATAATTAAATGAAAATAAACAAAAGTTTAAATTTATTTAAATTGTTTAAAAAACACTTAAAATCTTCAGTATTCCTTAAATTATATTCTAGTCTATTATAAAGAGATACTCCAACTTTATGAGTGTTCACAATCTCCACAGTAGAGTGGGAATAAAGAGCCGAAGCTGAAGTTATATTATATACATTTATTTATTTACGAGGATATTGATCGTGAAACCTTTTTTCAAAAAGGTGACCAGTAATTGTTGGAAGTTTCCATATGATTTTTTGAATAAGAGAAAATAATAAACTGGTTTAGGTCTGCTTGTAACCAAGACACACCACGAGGAGGACTGTTATTCGGTTACTTTTATCATTTTTGTCAGTTTTCTTATGAAATTAAGCATTTCTCAATATTTTAGGTAATTTCCATGAAAATGTGATCACTCTTTTTTGGGTGCCTTCATAGGTGCTTTCACAAAAGTTTCACAATGCATATACTAAGACAAAATTTTTGTATGAGAATTTTTTCTATCGATGGCAATTTCTCAAAAAACTATAAACTGAGTTAAAGCAGCTTAAAATGAATTTAACTGGCGAATTACTCAGTAGAAAACAATATTGGAAAACTACCACTTTAGACCATGCTGACTTTGCGCATCATTGCTTTCAAACCATATTGAATACTTTCAAATTGGAATTTAATTCATTTTTTTTTTCAAAAATTTATTCGAAAATTTGTGTTTTGAAGATTTTGTTTGTATTCTACTCTCGCAGATCTAAATATGAAAATGTTTAGCAGTTTTTCTGGCATTCATTTATCACTCACTCTTATGTTAACTCTCTTATCACAATATTTGATAACAAATTCATTTTTGAAGAAAATATTATATTACAAATAACTAAATATAAATATATCATGCAACAGTGATGCCAATTGGGGGGGGGGTTAGCACCATATTCATTCTAGACTTTTGAAAACTATCATTTTACCTCTCTGAGTTTAAAGATAGTATTGAAATGCTTAAATAATCGAGCTAACATTAATTGAGTAAGATTTTAAAACTAAAACAATAATTCAAAACAGAGAAGGGAATTATTATGTCAGTATTATCCAGGCTCTCAACAAAACAATTTTCTATGAGTTAGAACTAGGCCTAAATTATTTCTACAAAAAAAATGGAAATATATCTTGTAATTTGTTGACAAAAGTTCAATCATTAAAACATTTTATATACAATTTGGGATTAATATCTTTTTATCACTTATATTAATAAATTTGTTACATTATATGTTTCTATTATTCAAAGTGTGTTCTTGTAACCTTTGCACATTTTTTGTGCAATTTTGGGACAATAATCGAAAGCTAATTCTAAAGTATGGATGTAGAATTATAAAAATTCTTGTCCAATTTTTAGCGAGTACTTTTCGCTATTAACTCTTAAATTAAATAGAGTTACTCCTTTGCTTTGGCTAGCCCAGAATAAAAAGAAACAGCATATAACGGTCATGTATGTCAGAACATATATGTATCGTGAGAATTGAAACCATTGCTATCTGAAGTCAAGCTTTGCATTTCTTAATCAAAATCATTTATACAAAACTTGAAAAGAATATCCGCGATCTCTGTCTGTCCTAATATACGTCAATCGTTTTCTTATGATTATTTCTGAACTAATTTTTCTTTTTTGTCAAAAGGGTTGTCTTTTTGGTCATCCCTGTATTACTGATTAAGTTAGGCTCGCATTCATTTTTTAGCAAATACTGACGAGAAAATACTTGAATAAAAATGGACCACTTATTAGGAATTCATTCACTTATTTATCTTATATGTGTTGTACTATTTTAGGGACACTAAAAGGCGGAAGACTTGTCTATGATATTCATTATAAATATTGATCTTTAAAATCATTTAAATTTATTTGTTTTCATACATTTCTTATTCTTTAAGTAATAATTCATTTTTTGAACACAAACTTTGAACACAAGACTCTATTTAATTACTGATTAGTTTGTAATAAAATTTTTAACCAATTTTTAAATATTAATTTCATAAAAAATGGTGTCTGATTCTGCCATAGAGATTTTTGACAGATTTTCAAACTCCAATTCACATTGGCTAGTCCAATACCTTGCAAAGTATCAACAACTTTATATGTTTAAAAGAGAAACTGGCAAAAGAATACTGTTTCAAGAAATAAGTTTAACCTAGGTTGATAAACATTCTCTATTTTTAGCCAAAAAGAATTAAAAATCGAAAAAAAAATCAATTTTTATACATAATTATACCTGAATTTCAAGAATAATTGTCAGCGGTGTAGATGATCTGGAAAATTTTGTGAAAATCTAGATTCATATTTTATGGATTGGGAGCGTTGACCACAAACGCTATCAACCATTTTTCTAAGTCTTAATGTCTGATTGTCTTTAATTTATTGGTAATTAATTGGACGCACACTTAGATTGCCATCAAATTAATGTTTAAGTTATTTAAAAATAGATTTTATCGAAAACTCTTTTATGGCGTAAAACTATTGACGTTTATATTCGTGTAGTTTTGCTAAGAAATACAAATAACAAAGAAAATGATTAATTTGATGAAAATAAATGGTTAACAGGAAATGTATTTGAATTATTCAAAAAGTTTTTAATAGAGAAATATGTGAAAAGATTGAAAAGACTGTAAAGACTGAAAGACAAGTTTTATTTTATTTATTTTTTGCTCCGCTATAGAGAGTCAACAAAACGATAGAATGGATTGAAATCAATGTTTGCATATCGTGTGCCAAATAAATCATATCAGACTTGGGATTCTTCAATCGATCTGAAGTTGGGTCAGACCACTCCAGATGGTGGTGTCAGACCTGTCGCCTCAAACATCCAGAATATACTGTCAGCTCAGCTCTTTTGAAATTATATGAAAATTCTTGTCTCTCTTTATCGCCACTAATGTTATGACTTATTATTCTTCAAATAAAAATGAATTATTCAATGAATAGATGGAATCGTTGAAAACAAGTACTGAATAATATTCTTTGTTTAGAAGTATTTCTTTTGTTTAGATATTGAGTGAAAAACGATAGAAATAATGAAATAAATTTGAGAACATTTTTATTTTATTAGACATTATGTAAGTAATGATTGGGTAATCAGAGAAGACTTTGATATTGTTATTGAGGCTAAAAGTAAAGCATTTTTATGATTATCTCTAAAACTTTGAATGATTGGGTAAAATACAAAAATAATAGCCTAATGTTTCAATTGTTTTGATTAATTGTAAAAGTATTTCATTACAATTTCGATTGGTTTTCAACAGGATATCAAAATAGTATTTCTTCGTTTGGCTGCAGATAAGGCACTAAACAGCGCAGATAAAAGTTGTTATAAAAGTTTAGGATAACATTCCTCCTACGATGTGGTGCCGCTGTTCATACCAGAGCTGTTCATTGCTTGTGTTGTTCACTGCTGTTCATATGAACTGCTCGATTGATCTCTTGCTTTGGCTCTATTATTGCCGCACAGAAACAGTGGCGTCGCCCTATCGACAGCTCTATTGTATATAAACTAATCTAAAGGCATATATTTGTGCGAAACAAAACTCAAATTAATTCAATTGATTAGTAAAAAAACCAAAACTGGAAAAATGTAAGGAATGGCCAAAAATATAAGCGATAAGAGTTAGACAATTATTAGCGAGCATTAAGTGATTGGCGTCAATCAGTTTTCAAACTTAATTGTATTCAATACGCGTCTGCAATGCATTCAGAGTTGAGTGCATTTTAAGGGGTGGAGCGTTGCTATGGCCTCACCGGCTATGAAAAACTAAAACGTATTGAGCGCTCAGATATAGTGGATCGGAGTGTAAGCAATCTTTTCACAGGCAATCCAGTGCTTCGACTGCGAGACAACACTCGCATACTCTCTGACAATACATAAAGATTTGTGCGCTGTTTGTGCTGTTGAGGTATAACAGCGGTAGTAAATAGCAAAAAGTGAATGAATATATTTGCAGTTTATCTCCAATGCATGGGTTCTGCCATAGACTGGTCTCTACCATAGACTTGACTCTACTGGCAATGGAACAGCTGTTGTGCGCAAATGCTATGCAAATTGTTTACCAAACTTAAAAAACTTACAAATTAGCGCTTCTATTGGGAGCTCATATGAATAGTACAAGTTGTACATGGTCAATTGTCAACCATCTAAAACTTGATTAACCAAACAAATGTGCGGACTCTCAACAAATTATGTGCGGATTATAATAACTGGTTGTTTGACTCGATATGTGTCCTAAAGCTTACCATTCAATCGATTTGTTGCTAAAAATTATTGTTTTGATTAATTGATGACAAAACTCGACACAACTGTCATATCTATTATTGTGACTAATGTTTCGGACAATTACTCGTGAGGTAAGCCTTTATTTATGGAAAACTAATCATAACTTAATTAAGTCGACAATACTTTTATAACTATTGATAATTACCTAAAATTTGTGCGAAAAGTTTTTTACTTTTGTTAAGTTATATATTGTGTTAATTATAGAGAAAACTTGTCATTCGCTCTAATAGTGAGCACAAAGTTTTATGAACTGCTTCTCTATTATACACTTCTGTTCTATTAGTTATTATTAACATTTTATTAACATTTTCTCAAAAGTTGTTCTCATTTGAAAATCTGTGTAGTCTTATGTGTGGTTCGTGTGATTGAGACAAAATCAGAAACAAAAAAAAGCTAAAATAAAAATAAAAAAGACAAACAAGTTTTACTTGTCTTTCATTCATTATATTCAGTAATCAGAGACTAAATACAGTGTAGAGGACTACACAGGACTGCACAGGACTCGAATCAGAGCTCAAAACTCACACAACTGACGATAAGTTGCCTCAGAATAGCAGAGGAGAGAAAACCTTATTTTTGTTTTGACTTAAACTTAAAAATTCTTTTACTAAACAACACATAACTCGAGAAAAGATGAGTTGAGTATAACATAAAGCACTAGAAATGTGTGTTCGGTATATAACACACTGCATTTGTTAAAGAGGGCACGACTTGGTAAAGAGGCCAAGGTAGATCACAGCATATTGACTCTGCTTTGCTTCTGCTACAACAGGGGACAAGCAAGGCATGAGGGGGACAGGGGTACAATCGGCACTTACACTAAGCATATAATGTGTGATGTGCGAGGGGGCGAAACTCTGACATTCCGTGCCTGACCTCTTCTATGCGGTTAAGTCTATGCTTTGACGTACTGTCAATGAAGACATGGTATGTGTGCTCTTTCTTTGCTGTCGATCGCGATTTTTGCCGAAAACCAATATTAAGGCGAATAAACATTTTTCTGTAGAAATTCCTGTTGAGAACGACTAACATTTGTATTCTGGCCGACCATCAAATTTGTCGTAAATTATTTTGGTTAGGCTTTCATATATCGCCAAAAGGTGTGTGGGCTGTGGGTGTGGCTCTGGGCTTCGTTTAGCACCGATATATCGCTATATTAATTACCAGAATAGAGGATAAAAGTGAAAAATTAAATTATCGCAAAACAGTTGTCTATTTAGTCGACAAATACTTGAGAGCATAGAATGACTGCTTTCGAGTAAATATTGTTTTTTCTTACATACGAATACAATTGTTTCAAATTATTATTATTTATAGTGTTTGGGCAAATCGTCAGCCAATTGTTTGGTTATCACAATATTTATTGCTGTAATTATGCTGTGCCCACCACACTATTCATACCATGTTTTACTAATTAGATTATTTAGAGAATCACTTTCTCGTTAAGAGCTTTTCACTGATGATATGTATTGAGTCAATAAAAGTTTGTATTCATGACAGCAGAAGCTCTTTGATTAATGAAAGACATATTGAGTTTCTTTTGTTAGCATTGCTTTATTTAATCACATTTTTGACAAAAAAGTTAATTCTTTTGCGACAAAAGATTTTTTTTAGTGATGAGAAAATCGACTGAAAGTGTTTTAAAGTATATATTCTGTTGTCTAACACTTGTATTCAAAGCGTTAATTGAAATCCAATAAAAACTTGTTGTCAATTGAGATCAGATCTGATTATAAGTTAAGCGATAAATGAATTATTAAATCAATTCCGGTTTGATTTCAATTTAGAACTGTTTGGAGTCGAAGTATATTTGAACTTCAAATGTGTTTAGTTTTCAATTGTAATCTTCAGGACAACCGGAAAGCATAACTTCCGATCACAAAATGCATATATTGCTGGAACAAAGTCAGACCAACTCTCGGGTGCTTTTGAAAGTTTACCCCTCATTCAGCCTTTTTATTGAAGTAGTTTTGGAGGTCGCAGTCTATACCAATGTTTCTGCATTTTTATATTTGACTGACTACTGAAGCAGTGGAAAGACATTGTTTGCCAGTGCCCTGTGCTCACAAAACTTTAATGTTGTAACTTAGAATTGGTATTAAACGTAGTGTTTTGTGCCCATCCCTTACCGTCAAACTCACACCAGTTATTGAGGAATCCCTTTGAAGTGAAGAAGCAAAAAAGAAGATTCTTTTGGCTGTTGGTAATAGTGGTGGTGCTGGCAGAGAAGAGCTACTCAAGCATTTTGTTGGTTTGCTTTTGCTACCATTGCCACACACACCACACCATAGAATGCATATAAAAGCATATCTCATAGCACTCACACCACTTCTTTCAAATTTTTCTCTGTATTCTGTTGAGTTGTGCCCCCATTGATGCCCCCATTGATGCCCCCGTTCGGTACCTCTTCAATCTTGTGTGTGTCCCAACCGGTCTGACTGTTTTCACGCCGTTCTAACTCCCGGACACATTGTTGGAGGTGAAACTAAGGAGTCGCCTCTCAACTCCTCAATGCCTCCTCCTCTTCATGACTCTCAATGAACAGGACTTTTGGCATAGACCTGTGCCACGCGATCAGCCAAACAGAGAATTTCATTTTTCTATTCATATGATGTTATCGACAAATTCTGTGCAAACTATTTTGCATTCATTCTGTGGCATCAATTTGTTAGAAAGTAATGACTCTTTCATTTGTCGATATCTCAGACATGAGTTTAAGTCGAAAACTCTTTCGATAATTTGAATTCTAAAAAAACTTTTATTATTTTTGTAGTCATTTGACGCCAACTTAGACTTCTATTAGTCATGCAGTTTATGTTTGACTCACTCTTTGCTTTGTTTCATATCTGTCTTTATGTCGGGTATGGCATCTGCTCTCTCGCTCTCAAACCGAGTCGCGTGAATCCCAACTGATGTAGGGCTAGCAGTTGTGGCCTGTGTTCAGCATCTCCTGCAACATGTGAACCCCGAAAATGATCTGAATCACACGACTATCTTTTGTCCTCAAATATATTTTTGGTAGGGCTCTGCTCTCCGTCCTCTCTGTGCTGTCTATGTTCTGAATGCTGTTCTCTCATCCATTATGTGATGGGAGACTCTCATGACTGTGAGCCCGAACCCACTCGTCAGCGAATGTAATGCATATAATAGTGTTGAACACATAACAAGTCGGCACCAGTTCTGCAACACTTTGCATGTGACTGAACCTCAACATCATTGGGACACAAAACTCATTTCATTATCTTTATTATTCTGTCTGAGTTGAGCACAGAGTCAGCACAACTGCTAACTATACCTCATATCTGTGCCTCAGACTTATTAATGCCACTCATAGTGGACCCCCGTTTCCACAAGTATTGCAGGATTGCTTTCTCTGCATTATTTTCCCGAATTCAGGATTAACTTTACCCAACATTACTCCTAAAAGCAGACGATCCCCAACAGTATATGGCATTCAATGTGCGACACAACCAATGATTTGATTGACAAAATTTTCCGATTGATCCCAAACCTAATAAACTAAATAATTATTAAATAACTTTATTTTCAAATCACATTCCGATTGCAATCTTTTTATGTTATCTCTCTTCCCATTTATTTAATGTAAAGCTTTTGTGAAAAAGTATTTTCGAGAAATGACTTGATTTTCATTTAAATCACTGAACAAGAAATGTATTTTTGATCATAGAGTTCGATAGAGTTTATTGAAATCATTGAAATCAAGTTAAAAATAAGAACAAAACGCCAACAAAAATAAATGCAATATTTTTCGTCACAACTTTTCAGAGCTGTGTTTGAATTTTATTTTTATTCTTAAGAAATGTTACATCGATTCGAGTTATTGAACTAATACTGGTTTATTAACTTTGAGCCGCACTCAAGCAGACAAACATCTATTCTTATGAAAGATGAAACTTTATTTGCAGCCAACTATTGGAAACCCCAACTCTTTGTCCCACACATGCCTTTCATGGCTGTGACACTTGTATGACTCAATCGCTCACATATTTTCTTTCATACAAATCGATTTATGTCTGCTATGATTCCCATTAAATCCTATTATAATCGCTAATACTTCCAATACTTAAACAATTATCAAAATAATTACTTCAGGGTTATTGGCTAATTTAAAGCATCTTTTCTGCAACAAATGAAAACTTTTCATCTAGCCAGTTTTTATATTGAACCTGCAAAATTGATTTTTTAATAATTACTCTATAAATTTTATTTCTTCCAATTATTATATATATATTACTCAACAAAATGTTAAAAAATTTCCAATCGTGAATAACAAGTCATCAATGACTATTTGTATTAAAAATATTGACCAAGGGCGAATTCTATTTTAATTTTGTTTTAGTCCTTTATTTAAAGCATTGAGTTTTACATTGAAATTAGGAAAAAAAATTAGACCAAAATATTTAATAAAATTATTCAATTCTCACGCTTTCAATCACTTAATATTTGTAAATATGAATAATTATAATTGATTTACTAAAATAAATGTGCTAACTCATTGTTTTTATCCAAATTTCAATTGATTATGTGAATATCTTTAGTTTAATAAATTTTTACCCAAATGGTTAATGAATCTATTAATCTACTATAAATTATAAAATGGATCTTGCTTGTATACAACATTTTGTTTCATTTGGTTACATTTATTTACACAAAAATATATATAAACCAGGGGTCGCCATTGGGGGTATAGTATTACCCCCTGATGTTTGAGAAAATTATAAGAAAAAAACGCAGAGAAACGGACCCCCCCCCTCAAAAATTGCAACAATGCGGTAATTTTCCGCCATTTATCAGCCATTTTCGACAACTTTATTAAACTATATTTAAACTGAATTTAAGGCAATTTAAACTTAATTAAGCTTAATTTAACTGGATTTAGGCAGAAATAAGGAAGAAAATGGTCGCTTTCGGTATTTCCGGCTGCCATCTTAGAAAATACCCTTATACCCCTCTAAGGTTTGAGGAAAACAGCCATTTTACCCTACCCTTATACCCTGAGGTCTCGGACCTTGGCGGCCCCTGCTATAAACATGCACATTTAGTTTCTAATTTGTTAATTATAACATATTTTATATTTAGATCTTCACTTCAACTTTCAAAAAATATATAATTAATCTTGATAATATTATTAATTATTTAGAAACTTAAAAATAATATCGAACTTGCACAAAATATTCATTTAATATACAAAGAACTGAACAATAGTCTTTTAGGCTATTTTATCAACAAGTTCTATCGAGTTTGGATATGCATGAGTGATGCATCAGGACCACATTTCGTTAAGTTCTATTTTCTTTTAATTTTCTTAGCAACTTTTTAAAATATTTTTCCTAATTTCAAATTAAAATATCACTATATATTCAATTCAAACATTAAATAAACTTTTATTTTAATCATATGAATCAAATTTTTACTTAATGATTTAAATTTGAATACAATTATAAGATAGTGTAAATTTGGCACATAAATTAATTATTTTTAAATTAAATGAAAATTTAAAATGCCTACCTAGCTGAATTACTACTTAAGATCTATTTCCATACTTTAAAATGATAAAATAGAATAGGTATATATTTTATTTCAAACATACTCGCAACCTCCTACAAAATTAGGAAATGCAGATCTACTACTTGGTGAATGACTATTGTTCAATGCTCTGGTAATATGTTAGAGATTGAAGAGAAGTTCTGCTCGACGCGAGATTTTTGAGATCTTTCGTCATATGTATTGAATGTTTTTATAGAACTGCAAATCAATATTTATTCACATTATGTTTCGATATATAAATATTGGACCAGTTTTTTATGTTCTCAAAGTTTTCGATCGGATTTCATTCAACAGTTTAGTTCTCAACAATTCAATGATAAACAAATCATCAAAAATGAAAATATTTTGCCATAAACTGAAATGAAATACGAAATTAAAATTCATGGTTATTATTGTCAACGATTGCATTTACTGCTAACAAATAAAGAAATACATTTACTTATAAAAACAGTCAATTGATTCTGTCTTATTTATTGCTTAACATATCCTTCAATTTCTTTAAGTAATTCTTCAATAAATGTTTTTCTAAATTTTTTTGACTTTGGTTTTTGTTTATACTTTTTTTTAATTAATCGAAAGCGAAATGAAATTTTCCTAACGATTTCAAAATTTCAAAACACGTTATTAAATATTTTATTTTCTCAAACTTTTCCTGATAGCTGACCGGAAACCCCAACTTTTTTTCAATTGGAATACTTATCAGTTAACTTAATTACATTTTATGATAGTTGAGTTAATTCTATGGCAAACATAAGTTATAACCCAATTTAATTCGGATCAGAAATAAAAATTAAATAATAAAAGAAGGAATTAATACAAGAACTCATAAACTGATTATTGTTTTGAGAAACTGCATTCAAGAATTGATTTTTGTCGTGCAATTCAAAAGTCAACGCAAAAAAAAGCAAGACTATTTCTCCTCTGATTTTTTTGTGAGACAATAAGTGTGTAATTTTCTGGAATTGCGATTTCAAAACGATTACACATTTAATACACAATTATTTATTTGATTAAAAAAATGGTTTTTCTACTTTTAAAAATTTATTTTCAGACAAAAATCCTAAGCTTTCGATTCAATGATCAGATGCTTACTTTTGTTGGCATACTTTCGATTATATTTAATGGTTTTTATCAAATATAATATATCCTTACTTCATATTAAACTGTATTTTACATAATTGTCGGAATGGATTCGAATAAATTTGTTTCTAGAAATTTATCCAAAATTTGTTGAAACATTTATCTGCGAATCTCGTCTTTTTCAAAAGCTTTCGCAGATATATATCTATTACTACATAAATACCAATGAGAAAATTACATTAATTTTTTCAGAATAAGAATCTCTCTCTCTCTTTCTCTCTCTCTCTCTCTCTCTCTCTCTCT
>JAQIWP010001484.1:0-14771 GCA_034695525.1 Euzetes globulus
GAGAGAGAGAGAGGAGAGGGAGAGAGAGAGAGAGAGAAAGAGAGAGATCCGTTTCAATGACCGTTCATATAATGCCATTAGTTTCTAATTCTTGCGCTTTTAGCGACATATCAATAAAGGTTTTACTTTTGCTTATTTGAGCACTTCATCTGTCAAATGATGTATTCATTTTTTGTTGTGCGTTTGTGGTCAGGTCTCAGCTGGTCTTGTGGTCTGTCGTTAACCTCCTTATCCCCAATTACAAGAGAACGGAATTGTCGTGATTTGAAGGTCAGTGGGCCAGTGCTGGGCAACACGTCTATTAAGACTATCTCTGATGAATGCTTTTATGGCAATTCTATGCACTTCTTTTGGTCAACGGTCTAATGCAGAGCACAACAGATTCGATTGTTAGAGGTTTGCGACCCAAAGGGTTCAATGAATTGACAATCTGTTGTGCTCTCTATCTCTTTGACCACATTTCAGACACACATAAATCTTTTGCTCACTTAGTTTAAGAAAATTTATTGGTTTTCAATTCAGTCGACACAAGATTTCAACAAAATTTCCAAACATTTGACAAAATTTGTACTTAAATTCAATTCTTTGTAGGCTTCGGAAAAATTTATTTAATTATTTTGTCGCTAATCAATAAGACTTACCTTTTAATGAATTAGCATTTTGTTCGCCTTAACGCGACTCACAAACAGTGGCAAAAGCAGTACTAAAATGTATACTCTCTGTGAATTAAAATGTTTTCTGGAAATCAATCGATTTTAATGAAAATAAAAATAAACGGAAACTTCAAGTTTAAGCCGAAACGCTTAGAATGCGTGCATTGCTTTTGGTTTGTATTTTAGGCTCACTTTGTATTAATGTAATGCACGATAAAAAAGTATAAGACATTAAATCATTATTAATAATGCAATTATTATTATTTGGTCCCAATCTGGTTACTGAGGCCTACTTTGCCTTACAGTGCGTTCAGATGACGGTCTTAATGACTCAATCAATAGATATCTCTTATCAAATAGTTTGTCATCTCTGGCAAAGCAAATGATAGTCGTGTTATGCATGCGTGCACTTCGCTTATACTGAATTATGCCCTGGTTATATTGAATTTAACATTAACTCAACACTAAGTTATTCCCATATTTCTATTGATTGCAAGCCTTACTTAACCGACTTTCTCTTAAGGAATATTAGGGCTGTGCATAATTTATTTATTTATTGTTATAATAATAGTATTAAGCATTTGGTCTCTACAATAAAGAATAGATTACATTAGAGAAAGACTACAGAATTGCTTGACTACAGAATACAATCTATTGATAGGCCTTTTGTGTTTTGTCGAGCTCTTAGATCTACAGCCAAATGCTTTTCTATCCATTTATATATTGAGAGTTTTGATAGAATATAATCATAAATTTCATGTAAAATTTTCAGTCTATTAGTCTATTAGAGACTAAAACTTAAGTTTATGCAAAAGTATAGCCGAAGCCATAGAGCAAATTGTTGAGACCGAGTAAAATACCCGTTTCGTAATGAGCTCTACTTTGCTCTCAAATCTTTGTGTTTGTTTTACTAATGGAAAAGTCGTTAGAAGAGAGCGAAAGGACATTTCAAAGAAAATAATAGTCATTATTGCATATGTTTTATAGCAATAATGGCATTCAGACGACTCGATATTAGACTTGTTGTGTTGGAGGAGACAATCATCGGTCGTTCGTATTCCATATCCATTGCCAGCACTTATGTGTCCTCTAAACTGATGAAGTCATACAATTATTTATATAAAGTATATATTTATAACCAATTTCACTAATAACTCAACGATAGATACAACTTATACTGCAATCGACTTTATTTACAATTTATGCAATAGAAATGAAATTTGATGAGCACTCAGCTCAGGGCTCTATCTCTGTCTCAACTCAAATAAGGCTAAACAAGAAGCTCTAGTCGTCCAAACTTTTTCTCTTTCTTCGCACCTAAACTCTAAAGACTTGAGAAAAGTTTTGGGTTGAGTCGTGTCGGCCCACAGTAAACATAACGGTATTCTTTACAATAAACGTTTGTGTCGTAATAAATAAGTGTAATACTGTTTCTAAGGGGGAGAAACATAATACTATCTCCACTTTCTATGGTTTTTAGTTTTGCATTAAACAAAGTAATACACATTTGCTTTAGAATGCGATCCAAGGACATAAACTTAGTGTGTGTTCCCCTCAAAAAAAAACTTAATAAACCATAAACCAGACCATATTTTTGCAGCCAAACTGTAAACTAGTTTGAGAACTATAACGAAAAAAATAAAAAACTTAAATATAATAAATTGTAGAATAATGCACACGAATTGTATTGTCACTCAAAGAAGTGCAGTGCGTAAACACAGGTGCAAATCATACTCTTTTCATGATATTTGTATTTTATTTCCAAGTTTTGCAGACATTCATTAGAAAAACTGCTAAAACCGTATCTGAATATCATTAAAACTTTTTTTGGGAGAAGAGTCATAAGAAAAGGGAACAAAACAAACAACTGGTGCACAACTGGTGTTCAAACATCTTGTTTTGCAATTTTTGTCATTAAAATATCAATAATGGAGAAGCGTTTCCAGAAATATATAAATAGTGTTTCAGTTATTGATGGCAATCAAACAGACTGTTCGGGTAAACTATACCATCAAATGAGTGGTAGATGAGGGCCAACCACTGCCAACAGTGCACTGGCGCACCACGACTTGGATATGATATATGCATATTAGTTGTTTGGCACTACTGTAGTGACTGTCTGTCTGTCTGACTATTGTATTGATAGATATTGTCTCTGATATAAAGAATGTTTGAATGGTCTGTCTCTTTGATATTTCTTACACTGAGTAATGATGAATAATAAATTGGTATTGGATTGAGAGTACCAGTCATTGCCGTCTCCACATGTTTTCCATTGTCATGTGATTAAAAGCAAAAACTATTTATTCATTTCAAATCGCATTCACTTTTTGAGACATAGAAACTCTAGTTTTCTATTTTCGAGGGGAAAACTCACCAAAGAGAAAGTGGTAGACATTTGGATAGAAAGAGAGTCTGAGAGTGAGTGCAATACTATTGAGAGTGTAGTGCAGTAAAGCTGTGATCCGAACGAAACAAATTCATTCATTTTGATTGTGGTCCGTCTGTTGAGTGTTGAGAGTTTGTGCCCCTCTTGTGATCCCCTCTCCGTTATATTTGGTTATTTGATTTTACGGAGGAGAAAGTTCTTTGACCTTAAAAGCAATGCACCGTTCATTCAGTTTCTCAGTTCAGTTCAGTTCACTCTCTTTTCGAGCGCTTAAATAAGTTTGAGTCCAACTAATAATGAGTCCCGTTTTAAAAGTCCTGTTGAGGCAAGACTTTGATCGCGAGCCAACAGCGAGCCATACCACGAGCCGGCACAGGCATAACAGAGGCACTATGAGCCACCTGCCCGTCTCAGGCCAGAATCAACGACTTGTTTTCGCAATTTGCCAAATTCACTAAACTCACTAAACATCTGGAGCGCGTGCCACACACGCACGTACTGTCACCATGGCTACCACTGCATTAGAGAAAGTGCAAGATCGCCCAGTACGTGATGGGCACACGACAAGACCTCCCCCGCTTTGAACTTTAGAACAATATTTTTTTCACTATCGATAGTCTTTTCTTGTCTGTCCCGTTACAGACTTACGGTCTATTGTTATTCTCTAACATTACATTCCCTCCAGTCGTCCCCTAAAACTTATATCAAATTTAATGCACATTTTTTAAGTTTACGAAACTTTTCGCTCAACTATTGCATAGATTTTCTGGTAAACAGTCTTACAATTATGTCATTCAATACATTCTCTGTTTAATCAGTTATTATAACAAAGCATTTGAATGGATTTTGAGTCAAACGAAAGTTTATTCTTTCAATAATAAGTTTTTTCTTTTATTCTTTGTATAAACAAAAGAATAGATAAGATTATAAATATTTGGTATCAAATGAAACAATGAATTACTTCATCAGAGAAAAATGTCACTTATCTCTCAATACCAGAATATTTAGACTCATCAATAAAATTGAATTTTTGCCCGTTTTTTGCCACCACTACTATACTTGCAAGAGAGAAGTGAGGGCTCAGACCAACACAGCAGGTATGCGATAGTATTTATAATTTAGAGTAAGCTTATGGCATAACATACACCACTGCTCTACAGTTAGCGCTGACTCCGATATATTTTCTTTCATTTCGACAATTGTTATATAAAATATAAAAGTTTTATATTGCAAACTATTCTTCCCAAACAACAAATACAATATTTTGGGCTCTACTAAAGTAAGGGCCGACCATTCAATGGCTCATCAATTGAAATCAGAGGTCTCAGACATTCAGCATATGATGACTGCAATCATAAGAAGTTTTGAATGTTTCTGACTATTATTCACTCAATTCTTCAAAATGTGAACAAAAATTTTCCTTAAAACTGCATTTTTGCAGCTGTTTTTACATTACTTTATTCAAACATTTTTGTCGCTTTTATTACCCAAATCGCAATCAATACTATTTTCATTTCATTTTCTGATTTCAAATTTAGTTGAATTTTTTTCCAACACAAATAAATCGCTAAACGAATCTGAATGTCGACAAGAATTTGATTTAACAATTGATTGAAAAGTTGTCAAAAAATTGATGCTTTCGAATGACAGGAACTGAAAATCAAAAACTTTATTACAATCATAGGGTAGTGATGACTGGCTTTTGACATAAGCTTCATTTTTAAGCTAAACATTTGATATTAAATTTAGCGCCAAATCCTTATTCTGTAATTCATATAATAAACGAACAGTTGGTTTGGCTTAATATACAAATGAATGTCATTTATTATGGCTTTCAGACAAAATTTGAATATTATTTAGTCATATTTACTATAATGCAGGTGCGATCCCTTCCCTCATATGGTTAAGCTTCTAAAAAAGCGAGAGCGTAGGACCCGGAAAAGTTTTGCATTAAAAAAAAGTGAAGACTGGGTTCTGTTGAAAGTTTCTTTGCCAATGTCAGGACCATAATCATAATAATAGACATCACTTTTGGTTTTGGTTAAGCTTTCAGATTCAAGGGCAGAATCGACAACAAACTGAAATACCGTTTATTCTATTCTTAACACTCAGGCACGCGTTACGCGCTAGACGTGCCCTAAAGCCACTCCTTTGGCAGAGGAGAGAGAGAGAGTGAAAAACTTCCGGGTTTTCAGACTCTTCAGAAAACTTATTCATATAAACACAAAACCCTTGGAGTGAGAGTGAGTTATAAGAGTAAGAGTAAAGAAGAGGCAGAGAGGGAGAGAGAGGACAGAAAGTGTTTTTACTTTTAAAAAGGTTTGCATAGCTTTCCATCCGTTAAGACTTATTTCAAGGGCAAACACGCGGACAAACTTCACAAAAAATATTCCTCAAACAAAAGAAAAAATAGTGAACCGCTA
Source organism: Euzetes globulus (assembly GCA_034695525.1). Taxonomy (NCBI): domain Eukaryota; kingdom Metazoa; phylum Arthropoda; class Arachnida; order Sarcoptiformes; family Euzetidae; genus Euzetes; species Euzetes globulus. The sequence continues at coordinate 5,466 of JAQIWP010001484.1, forward strand.
TAACTGTCTAAAGGCGCTGAACAGCTGCAGTAGTCAAAGACTTTCTTCAGTCATAATAACACATTAAAATATATTATTTGAGGAAATTGTGACTAACCTTTCGTTCGGCTCTACATTCAAATTGTTATTGCTTTCACTTCTCTTCCGGGATTTGACTGAAAATCTCGTGTTTTTAATGAAAAAAATAAGACTTAAATCAATGTATTTCTGTTGAGTTGACTGAAGCATAAGCTGAAGTAAATTACCAAACGTTTAGTTGTTTGTGCCGTTTGTGGCCATATTTCACAAATGATTAATTTGCTAAGAAACTGCGAATATGCAAATCCAGACCACAATTAACGAGTGGTATATCAGTTCATATTTGAAATTATACTCATTTCTGTACCCAACTCTCACTTTCTTATTGAATGAGATGAGGGGAACACCACTTCTTTCTAACATATTTTGCATTCGATTATCAAATATTCGTTTTAATCCATTCATTGAATGAAAAGTTTGATAAAAGATTTGATTGGAAGGAAAGTGAAAAGATATTGAATTCATATTCAATGGATAGGGGAGAAGGGGTTCCAATGCATAACTCAGTTGAAGACGGGCTGCAAATGTAACTGTGCTGTGTCTAAGCGCGTGTCTCGAACTGCACGCGTGCTTTACTTGTGTTGGGCTATTGCACTGTTAATGCACTTCTTGACGACTGGTGAGCCTTGCATTGAATATGAGTCATATTGAGGTTATTCGTGGTCAATATCAGTGCATCAGTGCTGCAATTCTGCTCTCATTCTGTTGTTAAGATCCCCTCCAAAAGTTCTTATAGTTCTTTATACGGTTCAAAACACGCTCAGACATGTCGCGCACCAAACATAAAAAGCAGTTTCTCTCCAGTACTATCTCTAGCACTCTCTGCACGCGCACACCGGGACAGGTGGGTTGAGGGGGTGTTCTTCTGTCTCGTGTCGCGGGGGTGTCAAATAATTGCCTTCAATGTTAGACCAGAGGGGATGAATGACTCTCGAAAGCGGGCAAAATACAAGTCGTGGGGCTGACAGTCGACAGAAAAGCAAAAGTGGGAGGTTTTGAGGGTAGAGGGGAGAGAGAGAGAGAGAGAGAGAGAGAGAGAGAGAGAGAGAGAGAGGGAGAGAAGTAACCAAAGAAAAGAGAGAGTATTCGTGAAAAAAATTCAAAAGAAAAAAGAATAGAAAACTAAGCTAACGGTCTTTAGGCTACTTTAGAAGGCTTTCGGTAGTTCACAGTTCAAGACGTGTTCAAACATTACTGTCTTATATGCAGTTATATTCCAGAGCTGTGCCAAACACTGTGTCTTACACTTCAAGACTTTGCAGACTCTAAATTCAAAACTAAAAATATTTTCTGTTTTCGTTTCTTTGCAGTTATTTTGCAAAAATCATAAGTGTTTTGAAGTGAATTCACCAAAAATTCATCCATCGATCGATTCAAATGTAAGTAAATTTCATTTCTATTATGAAATTAATTGAATTTTGTTTTCAAATTCAATAAGTTTTGTGTTAAAACTTTAATAAGTTTTCAAAATAAGTTATTAGAATCGGGTGTCACTCAGTGTTGACTTTTAATAAGTTTCAAAACAAGTAGCGCTCTATTGCTTGATATTCATTATTAATGTAAGACTAGAATAGATGATCGAAAGTAAAAACAAAGCCGAGACTACTGGTGACCGAAGCAGTATTGCTGTCAAGCGTTACATAATTTCCATCTCTAAGTTATGTTAGTTTGCATTGGGGTTAGGGTTAGCGCAACTGCAGCTGTCGATTGAATTTTCGTTCAAGTTTTGTTCATCAAATCAAACTTAGAGACCGTTTCGTTAAAACAATTTTTTTCGTGTTTTTGAATCGAAAAGAGATAATATATTTCTGGACTTTTGTTTAGTTTTGCGTCAATTAATGAAAGAAGTGATCGAAACGAAACTAAACACTGATTTGCGATCGAATCAATAGAAAACAATTAAATTGAATTTGAATGGAGTGAGTGCTGGGCGGCCACTGAGTCGTGAGCTGGTGATGAGTTTGTTGTGAGTGTTCACTGGATAGTGTCATTTACAGGAGAAAACTTTTTCTCAACTTTTGGTTTTTGGGGTCAATCCAAGCGAAGTGTGATTTTGAGTTATCCCTACAAAAGAATTAGTTTTGGCGAATCGACATTTCGCCCGAACCAGAGCTCTGAGTGCTTGACTCGGTATGTAAATTAATTAACATGCAAATTAACTATTGTAATGAGCCATTGCTGAAGAACAGGCCAGGCTTGAACTAAACGGGTTTGGTATGCAAAGCAAAACCAATATTAAACTTTTCGCTTTTGCTCTCACTTTCTGTTAGCCTTCACTACAATACTAATGGACAGCACAAAGATTTACAGCATTTACAGCCGTCTCAGATATGCAATCGCTCTGAATATGCATCCAGAATGTGCTTTAGAGACTAGCATAGCACAGGCATAGCACTGGTAGACTGCAGTTAGAGCATAGAGTGAACGTCACATTGAAATGCGAGTACAATAGCTATGCGAACATTTGTTTGACGAAAGTCAGTCCAAAAGTTGATTAAACTCTCGAATATTTCACGAAAAAAACTTAGAGATTAATCTTCTAATGATCTTATTCTGTGCCAAAGTTAGCCAACTTAGCAGACAATTAGTCGAGAAATGCTTCAAAGGCGGAGTTATTAGTTAAGGCCAAATACATTGATTTAGGTCTACTATATAGGGAGGTGTGCTCTCTATGTAGTGAAGGCGAGGCGACGGTAGCTCTGCTAAGAGAATCTGAGTGCTAAGAGAGAGTCACAATCGCCGATCATATTAGACATAAGAGCGATGTGTGCAAAGTGTGCGTTCTCTGAGCAGATCTTGAGTTTTGTCACAACTCTTCTGACTATACAGTATGTGATATAAAGGTCTTGAGTTGTATAGCTATACCTCTGTTGGCTGAGCGCACATCGACTCTAACGCTGTCACATCCTTAAAACTGTTTGGCAAACAAATAGATTTTTAGTATAAAAGTCTCAGTTTTGTCATTACATACGAGCCTTACTTTTATATAATTGTGCTCTCATTCAACACATCAATCGTTTGTCAATTCTGTTCCGTTTCTTCAAATACTTATTGCGTGAGTGACTTGTTTTAACTTAAACTACAGTTAAACGCAACCAAACACTGACTGACATTCAATCTGTTGGCGTCGGCTTCAGATCAGAGTTTGTCGGCTAACAAGTCGTTAGCGATTCAATTGCATCACAAAACTGTTCATCAAATATATCAATAATCAAATAATAGTTTACAAACTAAACTGTGCTCAGCCTCTGCTTCTTATCAGATACAATAACCAAGTTCCAACCATATCATATCTCAAGAACTGTTTCAAGGTATGTTTTTAAATTGTAGTTTCTAGCTAGTTTTAATCAATTCTATCACCAATGATGGTAGTGTTAGAAATGAATGGCCGTTTCATTTGTTATTTTTTCAATGAATTTTGATTTGTGTTATGTTTAGCGACAATACAACGATTCAGACCACAGTTTGTGGTTTAAAGTCATAACATAATGGCTGTTGTCATCCATTGCTGATTATAACCAATTTATTGCCATAAATCGTTAAAGTTAGCAAAAAAAGTACATTTAAGTTCTGTCGCAAAAGTTGGAAATTTTAGCACCAGATCCAGAAAAGTAGGTCAGAAAGCAGGGTCTGTATGGTGTGTATGCGCCACAAATAGGAAAATATTCTACTCGTTTGTATTGCACCTCAAATAATAACTGAATGCTTATTGTATTAGAAATGTGTTCAGTTATATATTGTATTTTCGCAAAAACTCCACATTTTATGTACTGTTATGTTATATGTTGTACTCATTTTTGTGTTTTACACAAACGATTGCAAATATTACTTATATAAGAGTTTGTATGTCTAACTCTCATAACGGGATCGCTTACAGTATTTGTGCCCAACATTTTTCAGACTTAAATATCAGTTTTGAGTTCAGACTTCTTAATAAGTTTGAAGCACTGGATATCACAAACGGCTATAATTTGTTTGAAAGCGAGCGCAGGTGTTTCTTGTCAGTGTTCTCCCTTTGCCACAAAGGAATGTTAGTTCTTAGCAGACACTAAAAAGCAACAGTTGCTTAATTTTGAAAAACAGAACAAGTTAATACGTCATTGAGAAAAAATTATTACCCAAATCTTACCCAAAACCCGGGCTCTAATCAAAACTAACGGTTCCAATCTGAAGGCTAACAGAATTAGAATAAACATCTTGTCTCTTCATTCTGTCCCGAATAACGGAACGAAAGATAAAAAACGTTAGAAAAGACATTAATAATTAATTGCAGGAGGCTTTAGATTCTTAGGTAAAAACCTGCGCTCAGTTTCGTGTCTTTATATGAGTCTAGCGCTTGAATTTGATAATTATTATTATAAGACTTCTTTGCTCTGACACTCTCGAAACAGCATATTATATAAATAAATTAATGTCTGACCTGATGCAAGGACATGACTGAGTCTAATAAATACATAATCGACGACAACTCTAGCAATTATACATTAGTGTAAGCACTATGTCTTTAAATTGAGTCCAAGCAAATCGTTATTCTCAATCATGAAATTCTTAGTCATGGCTTTGCGTATCATTGACTTGTTTTATGCAGAATCGCGTTCACCAACACTTCCAAAGCAAAAGTTTTATCACAAACTTAAATGGGAGCTGACTATTGTATAACATCTGCCTGTGCTTACAGATCAGACAAGCATTTTAAGGAAAAAAACAGCAAAACGACTATTAATTCCTTCAATAGATAATCACATTAGAAGTAAGAACTGTAAAGATGTTAACAAACGCTTTGCCTGCTTAAAATTCCTAGCTAGAGTAGATATTCTAAGCCAAAGAAGACTTGCCTTGTCATAGTTACACTATCGTCATAAAAAAGTTACCCTTCAGTTTAATTCAAAGGCTTTAGAAAAAATTTCATTATTGTATAGGACTTTACCTGATCTACAGTTTTCTTGAAAGATTATATGTAATAAAAAGATAAGAAAGTCAAAGAAACATATTATAAATCTTGAGCTGTCTTATCTTAAATTGGGAAATGGGTCAAAAGTCTACTGTATTAGCAGTTAAGGCAAAAACAAAGACTTTAAGATAAAAGAATTATTCATTGAATTTTATGAATAACCAAGGGAGGTCCGTCTAAAACGCCCATTTCACGTCAATTCAGATGATTTAGCCTGATTAAATGGGTTTAAACCGGGATAAGTCTAGAAAAGAGCTTCCGGCGGCGCTTCCGTCGGCCATTCCTCCCCCGGGATCCCCCGAAGTGGTCTAGTTTGGCAGTACCTGACTTTCAAACAACAGAATTACGTTATCATTAGGTTTGGAGGTGTAGACGAGAAAAATGCAAAAAAACATTTACTGCAAAAACTTGTGAGTTGTATGTAATGTAAGAACAGCTGAAATATTCAAAACTTGTTATTAAAAGCAAGTTTGAGGCAACATTTGGCAGCCAAAAGACTGCTTTCAAATGTAACTCTAATGCGTGTGCCACTTTGCCTGATCCATAATAATATTCTGTGCTCTGCTTTCAATGGTTTGCCTATTTGGCGCGTGCCATCCACTACCACCTCTGGCCTTCAATTCATTGGATATTAAGTAAAACTTCTTTTAGTCAGTAATGCATAAATTTATACTAATTTTCATCATTATTAGTGAATTTGATGCCATTTAAAAAAAACATTTTTGTTGCTATTGATTGCAAGCTATTTCTAAAGTGATTTTTCTGAAGTCGGAAATATTTGAGTTCAATATATTTGTCGGAATTATATTTATTTTGTGTGTATTTATAATAAATTTCTATTTAATGTCTATTTTAGTTTAGTATTAGAAAAGTGTCAAACAATGGGTGAATAGAGGATGAGGATGAGGTGAGGTCAGTGCCTTTTAGTAAGTCAGGTCTCTATTACTCCCATTCGATAAGTCATTAACATTTAATTTTATCATATCGAACGGGATGGATGTGTTTGATCAGCTAAATCACTAGTATATCTGATGTAGTATTGCTCAGAGGAAACGCCGCTCAGATCACAGACCTATTGAGAACATTGACTAAATTGAGAACATTTGAGATCATTGGTTCTAAAACATTATTATTTTTTTAGTTTTTTGCTGGAACTCCATATTTGCCTGAATTAAGTAATAATGGAAATAATAAAATGAATACTCTTTGAGTTTTAATCGCATGCATTGCTTTTGTATTTTATATCCGAAAATATTAGGCATTTCTCTGGCAATTGTTTTATTCCCACATAATGTTGGGTCGAGTCCTGTCTTTGCAATAAAGCACATCACCTGAGCTCTACTGTCATGAGGTTATATCATCAATAGATGTGTGTATACCTAAGTATAGGGCTATTTCTCAAATTTCCGGCTGAGCCTTATTCGCATTCGTTTATTACATATTCACTTTTGGATGTTGTGGTCCAATAAGTTTTCCCACACAACAACTGAAACATTACTTTATCGGAAACATTCTGTCAATAGATTGAAAGATATTTTATTAGAAATGAAAATAAAGACTGACTGTCATTATGTGCAATGATCTAACTGTGGCGATAACTCTGTCTTTCCCTTTCCCTCATAAATATGCAACTATTAGACAGTATTACTGTTCGACAGACTGTTTGCTGTTTTGCTTTGCATTCACTCTTAACATAACAGTGAAGCACTCGAAGGGTGCAGACACTGGCTGTGCCACCAGTGCTACCACTGCCAGCACAGACAGACTCATTCGCTCTCAATCTTCAGCCGACTACAACAAAGCTGCTGTTAGAGCCGGGCATCTAAGCCACTAATTAGAGCCCAAACGTATTTTACCTGCACGTGCTCTCCAAGTCATTATAGCGGGCAGTCATTTGTGTCAATTCAGTGCTGAGCCTCTCATAGACGACAATTAAGAAGTTTTATTCATTGAACGGAATCTAATGTAATGAATACTCAATACTGTTATTCGTTAGTTTGCGAACCAAAAGGACATTATTTTTATAATATATTCTGTTATCGTTTGTACAGAAAACAGTCCTTTGGAGAGGGGATTACCACCGATCACTTCCCTCTTCAATGCATTATCTGTTGAACAAAAATTACTAAAATATGAACTAATATCTAAGCAATGATCTTATCTTTCAAACAATTTCTAATATTCAATACAAGGCATTCAATACAGTAGTGGATCGGTATTAGGCATCACATCAGACATGCCTATCAGCTAATGTCATATGTTTTGCAGCATAGATACAGCTCTTGTGTGAGTCCACCACCACTTCTGATACCAGTATTAGATCACATTCACTCCTCAATACTTATTAAAATCAATCAAAAAGTTCTTCTCTTTTGTTCTTTTCATTCAAATCCAATGCAACCAAAAAGTTATATAAAGTGAGTAATAATTATATTTGATGTCAAAATAAGTCTATTATTAATAGAATTTGTTTCAAATCATGTCTTTCCAAATGAATGTATTCGCAAATAATGGATAAATGCGAGAGATTTTTGACATGTGTTGCATATTTGTATTGATTTGACCTCATAATTGACTATTTTGATGACCCCGACCATATATGCGCGCAATTGTGGCAAAACATTAAATTTATGTTTTGTTTTCAGTCAATATTCTATTTAAAAGACATTTATTTTCTATTATGACTCCATTTCGGTATAAAATTTATTTTGAATTACTTAATGACTATTTGAATACTTGTGTAGAGTTTTGCAGCAATTCATTGCAATTGAAGTATGAATTTCTTTCATACTTTTAGTGACGTTTTTCAATGTTCTTCTAATCTATTGAATCAAACAAAGAGATACAGAATTTTTCAAATCGACAAAATCAGTCCAGTTTTCAATCAAATGATTAGATTTGAATTTAATTTCCCCTTAAAAAGCGCTTTACTTATTGATTGCCTTTTTTCTCTCACTCTTCCAAAGTTTACTCTGAAGTGAATAATTGTGAAATACATTACTTGTCAGTGATATGTGGTGTGGGTTCGGAGGGAATGTCTAATTTATAGTGAGATAAATTGATTTTTAACACTTATTAAATAAGAAGTTGATATATAAGGCATGAAATGGTGGCGAAAAAGCGCTAATAAAAAGCCTTAATTTTATTGAACGCTATTTAATAGTGTTTTTGGTCTACAAGTTGTAAATATCAGCTCTTTATTTGACTTTTAATCGCTTTCGCAGTTTAACTAAGTTTTTGGTTAAATTTTTTTAATACCAAAAGACTGAGCGCACATACATTATATCCTGCCTTAAAATCAATTGTAAAGTATAAAGAGACAGAACGTTCGGACGAGAGTACGGATGTTCCCATAGATAGGCAGTGATTCTTGTAATTCTTGAGGCGTAATCTACGGTTGTCTCTCACTTCCTTCGCCAGGAAATTTAACAGCTCTTTTAGAGCTCTTTTTAGACTAGAAGCCAACCCTCGCCTTCATTTGACATTATAACTAATTCTTGTTTATGCTGTGCCACTACTACTAAATCTAACGCCAGCATTACTTAGTATTTCCCCCGTTTTCTTCACAACAATTATTGTTCTTCAAAGGAAGGAAGTATGCGTTCGCCTGTTGTCGCCTATGCCTGTGCCGGTGCTCACAGTCTATAAGACAACAACAACACAATCAAAAACTCAATTTCCAAGAAATTAGGTTTTCATAATTGATTTATTGAATATCTTTTCACTTCATATTAAGTGACTTTCGGTTTATTTTTTCAATTGAAAGGAAAATGATTTGTATTTTACTGCGAAGATAGGGATAGGAATTGCGAATATCAATAACACTTCCGTCGATTTGCTTAACTAAATGTTATTCAATTCACCAAAAATAATATTTATATGTAGTTCTGCCACACAATTATGAGCGAGGATTTCCTTTCTTAGCTTAAGGATGTCATTTAAGTTGAATAGACATCAAACGAAAGTTCATTAAAATTGTTTTATAACTTTTTGGACGACAATTAAAAAATTATTTTTCAAATTTCCAAGAATCTCATCAGACTATGACATGAGTAGCGAAAATGAATTTCACTTCAAATTATTCTTTGAGACAAAAAATTTATTCATAATTTTATTTATTTAAAAATTTTCTGCGACACTGAAAAACAATACAAAAAAAGTCGGCCGCAGAACACCAGAGCAGTGAAGTGAAAGGAAGGGATCACATCTCAACGATTTGCAACTTTAACGCCTCACATCTGTGCCTCTCTCTCTCTCTCTCTCTCTCTCTCTCTCTC